>QJPP01002910.1:0-101900 GCA_003996215.1 Jaltomata sinuosa | reverse complement strand
TACATTATTGTTCGTTTTGTTTACACATTGTTCACACAAAACCCTCCCTTTATTTACCGGAAACTATTGACCATTAGTCAACTAGTTCACTAAAGACTTAACTTTCACCATATTCTCTGTGGGATCGACCCCAACCTTTGTTGGGTTCTATATTTGACAACGATCGCTTACGCTTCCTAATTAGAGTGGTACTTTGAGCGTTATCAAATTTTTGCGCCGTTGCCGGGGAATACGGTTGTTTATTAAGTCCGGTGTGTTTTATTTGACTCTTAGTCATACTTTCCTGCTTTTACGTTTATTTGTTGTTTTTGTTTTTGACAGGGTACAGACTTGTGCATGCCAAGTACCCGGCGCTTGGGTGAATCAACATTACCTTACGACCCCGAGCTTGCTAGAACGTTAAGGCGGAATATGGCCGCACAACAAGAGGCAGCAAGGCTCGCTGCAGAACTGCAGGCCCAACAAAATCTGAATGCTGGTGGTCTGCAGGACGATGTTATGCTGAATGATGAGGATATCGACTTGGATGGAGTTGGCGCTACGGGCGCCATTGCTCTTCCACCGCTAGCGCGCGGAGCCAAGTTCAACATCACTAGCACGATGATCCAGCTGTTGAACTTGAGAGGAGTGTTCCGTGGTGCCGCTGGGGATGATCCAAACCAGCCCCTGATGAATTTCGTGGGCATCTGCAAGTCGTTTGAGTTACTTGGAGTGAGTCAGACAGTGATCAGGATCAGGTTGTTTCTGTTGTCTCTGTCTGATGAGGCAGCATTGTGGTTGACAGAGCTGACCCCCGACTCTATCGCAACTTGGGGAGAGTTGAAAGGATCTTTCCTAGAAAGGTTATTTCCTCCCTCTAGGATGATACAGTTGAGGGATGAGATTAGCAATTTCAGACAGCAACCTCACGAAGCATTGCACGAGACCTGGTTGCGATTTAAAAAGAAGATATCACAATGCCCTAACCATCAGTTGAACGATGAATTTTTGATGCAAACATTCTACAGGGCACTGAATTTGGCTACCAAGCCAATGTTGGACAACGCAGCAGGTGGAGCGTTTATGGGTCACACTTTTGCCGATGCCACAGCTATTTTGGACAGGCTCACCAAAACCAACAGGGCCTGGCATACACGGGATTCAGAGGTAGCAGCTAGCACTTATGTAGTTGGTATGTCAGCTGAGCAGCACAGAAAAGACGAGGAGCGCGACCAAGACATGGCGCATCTGAAAACGCAGTTGGACCTACTAACCAAGCACTTGTTCTCAGGAGGTATGGAGAAGGTAAAAGTTGTGGGTTCTCAAGGTAGAGCAGCAGAGTTGGAAACTGAGGAGGCGAATTACTTGGGGGGTTTCCAGACCAATGGCCAAGGAAACCAAGGTCGGACCTATCAGAAGGACAACTACTATGAGAAAGCTGGCTACAATCGCGATCAAGGAAACTGGAGGAATAACACCGATAGAGGTGGGTTGTATGTACCACCTGGTAATCGGGACAAAGCTAGCAACGAGGCAGGGACTTCCAAGCTAGAGAACATGATGGCGAAGATGCTGCTGAAGGTAGAATCGACTGACTCTGGGGTGAAGGAGATAAGGACTGAGTTATCGGGCATGAGTCAAATAGTGGAGGCGCATTCCACTTCGATTAAGCAATTGGAGCAGCAAGTGGGCTTAATCTCGGCATCTCTAAACCCAAGGAAGACAGGTACCTTGCCGAGTGACACGATTCAAAATCCGAGGAATGACGCGAGCTGTATGGCGATCACTACAAGAAGCGGCAAAATATTACCGAAATCACATCCGGTAAGTCAGACTCAAGTTGAGGGTGATGACGCCAACGACAAGGAGGTTGAAGAGGCTACTCAAAAGCCCGCGGAGAAAAGCAAGAAAGCTGAAAAGCTTCCAACTATGATGCCTCGACCACCACCTCCTTTCCCACAACGCCTGAAGAAGAAAGCGGAAGATGGTAAGTTCCTGAATTTCCTGACCATGCTCAAGCAAATATCAATAAACATCCCATTGGTGGAAGCGCTTGAACAAATGCCCGGTTATGCCAAGTTCATGAAGGACTTGATTACAAAGAAGAGGTCGATAAGTTTTGAACCGGAATACAACCTCCACCATTGCAGTGCTATTTCCTCAAGGTCGTTAGTAGACAAAAAGGAAGATCCAGGTGCGTTTACTGTTCCCTGTACTATTGGGAAACTCGGCTTCGGAAGAGCCTTGTGTGATCTTGCTGCTAGCATCAACCTGATGCCGCTAGCAGTCTATAAACAATTGGGTTTGGGAGCTCCTAAACCAACGTCCATGAGAGTGTTGATGGCCGACCGTTCGGTAAAGCAACCCATGGGAATATTGTCTGATGTGCTAGTAAAGATCGGTAAGCTTATCTTCCCAGCTGACTTTGTGATCTTGGATTGCGAAGTGGATTTTGAAGTTCCCATAATCTTGGGACGACCATGGCTAGCCACGGCAAGAGTATTGGTTGACATGGAAAGAAACGAACTGACCTTCAGACTAAACAATGAAGTTGTCAAGTTCGATGTGTCTAAATTGATGAAGCAACCAAGTGACATGAGGGTGGTCGTGGTCGTCAATGTTATTGAGGAAGATCCTGCGGATGTGCATCTTGAGGAGAAGGGTCTGGTCGAGACTCTAGCTGTTGTGAGAAGGATGTTGCGTGAAGGGAAACATGTAGAGGAAGGCGGTGAAAATAGATCAAGGAAACGAAAACACCGCAAGAGAATCTGCAAAGAAAGAGCAAAGAAGTTATCGCGACTAGCTGCGGAGCCGATGAAAGAAGAAGCTGGAACGCAACAGAAGTGTGCCGCGTGCACACACTCCATCGAGTTCTCCTATTTTGGAGACCCTGGCGGTCTCCAACATCATTCCAGAATCTGAGTCCTATCGACTTCACAGGTATTCCTTTCTCTCACAGTTTTTAGCTTTCATATGGATGCATTGGGGACAATGCATGAGTCTAAGTTGAGGGTGTGGGGAAACCTGTGAGTCAGCACCGAGGGATTTTGTTGTCGTGTTTCTTTTCCCTCCGGTGTGCTATCTAGTAGAACCGGCATGTTTTAGGTTGTTATTTTAAATTTTGTTAGTTGTTTTCTTGTGTCTATAGCAAAGCATCATGGCATTTTCTTGACTAAAACGAGGCCCCTTTAAAAATTTTCTGGTTTTGTACTTATGTTGAAACGATTGACTGTCTGGATCCTTGAATGTCATTGTGTGAATATGATTAGAATGAGTATGCTTAAGCCGAGCGGTTGTTTGATAGTTGGTAGTGATATAGTTTCTTGGTGCAAAGTGTGTGTGAGATTATTGTTATAAATTCTTACTTTGTGCATGCATCTAGAACTTGCCCGGTCTATTTGGTTAAAGTTCGAAGTTTGGTCGCTTAGGAAAGGATCACAGGCCCTTTTTGTGTGCAGTCCACTTAACCTATAAGACCGTCCAAGTGCAAATAATCTCTTTGAACCCTGTTTGAGCCATAATTGACCTTGTTCTTTCAATAACCTGTCACCGTTCCTGTTTAACTTTGAATCCCTATTTTGGCCCTGGTCCTTCCTTGGACATCGTACACCTCAACTCAGGCAATCAGCCTAAGTTGAGGGTGGCTACTATAGAGGTAAACCCTGTTTTGGCCCTGGTCCGTCCGTGGACATTATGCACCTCAACCCAGGCAATCAGCCTAAGTTAAGGGTGGCTACTATAGAGGTGAATGATAAGAAAAAGAGGATGGAGAAGATTGGTTGTGAATAGAATGAAAATTCGGGTGTGTGCCTATGAAAAGAAAAAAAAAAGAGAGATGAAAAAGAACGAAAAGGAAATAAAAAGAATTGTCAAAATAAAGAGGTCGCACCTATAGCTAGAAAGAAGGAAGTAAAAAGGTGAATAAGGATGGACAAAGTAGAGTTATGTGGTAATAAAACGTCGGTGGTTCCAAGGAGGGCTTAGTCACTAACCCCTAAATGTACCCTACCTGCACCTGAAGCCTCATTACAAGCCAAAACAAGTCCTGTAGTGATCCTGAGCGGCTTTCTGAAGAACTGAAATAGAATAGTAAGGGCAAGCCTATTGTATCGCATGTGCATTGTTTGAAATCGTTTGTGAGTGTGAGCGCTTACCTAGTCCCAAATCTTGTGTGTGGGATTTCTTTGTGGTGAGGGCACCAAGATGTCTGTATTGTCTATTGATTGTTAGGATAGCTGCGCGTGTGTATGTATAATGTTCTATCATATCGGAATGACATGTTTGGATCCTTGCAAGTTAATGTTTCATACATTTGTGTGCTACGAGGGATCTTGAATTAAAATTGAATAAGATGTTGAATGACCATGAGTTGCTAGAGACACGAGTTTGTTTTCTTAGTTGAGTCATCGTGTTGTTTTTCTTTTATGTTATGTTGCTTGAGGACAAGCGAACGTCTAAGTTGAGGGTGTTGATGTGCCGCCATTTTACGACACTTTTGACTCCTTTTAACTAAGAACAATCGTACGTTTTAAAGCAACCGTCGTCGTTTTTGATGTGTTTATGTTGGATTTTCAGGAAATGGAGACAAACATAGAAACGGAAGGAAAAATGAGCAAAAAGACATCCTGGATAAGAGTGATAGCCTGAGTGACGGTCCGTCACGCATGTGACGGTCCGTCACAGTGACCGTCAAGTGGAGGCTGCCCACTGCCTAGTGGTGACGGTCCAGGCGACGGTCCGTCAAGCCAGTGACGGTCCGTCAGCCTGGTAGTCACACCTAGGCAGTCCACTACGCGGAATCCTAACGTTTTTGGGACTTTGTTTCCTAGACTCCTATAAATACCCTATGTTAGGTTTATTTTATTTAAGAGCAAGAAACATGTTTTCTTTGTCTTGCAAACGTGTTCTTGATTTGTTCTTGGGATCTTGGTTTTTCTTGTTCTTGGATATTTGAAGATTGTTTTCATTATATTGTAAGAATCTCTTTTCCTTATTATGAATATGACTTTCTTCTCTTCTTCTTCTAGCATGATTAACTAAACTCCCACAACTAGGGTTGTGGGAGCCATGGCTAAAGTAGCAATATAGATTCCGGGCAGCGACGGGTTCAATATATAGGTTGTCACGTTGTTAATCATTCATTATTTAACGTTTTCTAGTGGTTGCAAACATTAGAACATGCCTAGGTTTAAATTTGCTTGAGTAAAGAGATTAAAACCGGGAAACTTGATTAACGACGAGGATTTGAGACTACCAACTCTCGTCTTATGATTAATGCTGTAACTAGATTAATCTACTTGATGTTTAGGATTAAAATCTAAAAGCACACCTTTTCAAGTTCGAGAGAATTGAAAAGTAAATTCGTCTATTTGGTTGAGAAACGTTTAGACGATACCATTAATTCAATCACATCGTGACACACATATAGAAAGAACCCGGTTAAGCTTAGAAGCGACATTGTTACCAACGCCATGGTAAACACTTCCCTAGTTCATTCTCCTACTGATTATTTCTCATACATTATTGTTCGTTTTGTTTACACATTGTTCACACAAAACCCCCCCCTTTATTTACCGAAAACTATTGACCATTAGTCAACTAGTTCAATAAAAACTTAACTTTCACCATATTCTCTGTGGGATCGACCCCAACCTTTGTTAGGTTCTATATTTGACAACGATCGCTTACGCTTCCTAATTGGAGTGGTACTTTGAGCGTTATCAATCCTACACTTGATTCTCACATCCCCTTCGATCTTTTACTTCAAAATTGAATTCTTGGAGTAACAAGACACAACGAATTAGCTGGGGCTTGGCGTCTTTCTTTTTCATCAAGTACCTGATCATTGCATGGTTCGTTTGCACAATAACCTTGGTCCCCAAAAAGTATGTCCGTATTTTTTCAAAGGCAAATACCACTGCCAACAACTCTTCCTTTGTTACAGTGTAATTCGTTTGGGTTGTATCAATGTTTTGCTTGAATAATAGATTGGGTGGAATAGTTTCTCCTTTTGCTGACCAAGTACAGCCCCTAAAGCCACACCACTAGCGTTGCACATAAGTTCAAACGACTTTGACCAATCCAGTATGATAATGATGGGGGTCGCTGTTAACTTCTCTTTTAATGTGAGGAATGCCATCATGCAACTACTATCGAAGTCGAACTTGGCTTCTTTTTCAAGCAACTTACACAAGGGATAAGCTACCTTCGAAAAATCCTTGATGAAGTGCCTATAAAACCTGGCGTGGCCTAGGAAACTCCATATTCCTTTTACGGTCTTCGGAGGGGGGAGCATGGAGATGACCTCAATTTTTTCTTGGTACTCTTCAAGTCCTTTTTTGGAAATTTTGTGACCCAATACTATTCCCTCTTTCACTATAAAATGGTACTTGTCCTAGTTCAGAACCAAGTTTGTTTCCTCGCATTGTTTAAGTACTTATTCTAAATGCAAAAGGCATTCATCAAACTCATCCCCAACTACCAAAAAATCATCTATAAATATCTCCATAGTATCTTCAACCATGTCGTAGAAAATGGACATCGTACATCGTTGGAATATGGCTGGGGCATTGCACAAACCAAAAGGCATCCTTTTAAATGCGAAAGTCACTACAGACAGTTGAACAAGGTGACCATCCAGAATAAGTATCCTTTACCCCGGATAGATAATTTGTTTGACCAGCTTCAGGGTGCATTGACAGTCACAACAATGAACAATTAACTTGTAAACCAACAAGCAAAAATACATAGTTCAATAACCAGACTGATTAAACAGGACTATAAGACATTCAAATTCATCTCCTAAGCAATGCATCTCATACAATCACTTAGATAAAAGTACTCAAACACACAATGCATGAAGAAATAAAGCCATCACCTATCTCGAAATGATCCAAGCTCTACTCAACCGGAGCTTTCTCGTTCTCCAAAGTTCTTGCCGATTCTTGGTCTAAAACAACACATAATAACCAAGAATTAATCCCTGTGGCCTACAATTTACCCGAATTACGCAAGAATCCTAAACCCCAGGCCACCCATGATCATTCTACCCTTTTCTCAGGCTTTCCCACCATTAATTCACCTAGTTCTATTATTTTTACGGATAAAATTAGGAAATTGAGGTCACATGATCATAAAACAGTAAATTTAGCAACACCTATGAACTTCTACACATAGAATCCCTCTTTTCCCCAGATTCTACCATCCCTAAGTCATTCCAAACCTCTCCCCAAGTCCACCCTTAGCAATTCTACCGCATAGGAAAAGTACTATGGAGTTTAGGGAGTAGAAACCTTACCTTAGGGAAGAAAAATGATGAAGAACGAAGGAAAAGCGCCTGAAATCGCGCTAGTTCTTCTCCCAAATGAATTGTAGAAAACTGAACTGTTTTGGGGAATTTTTTCATTAAATCCCATTAGGCTCCGCTATAGAGGTCAGCTTCCGCTATAGTGGTACCACCGTAGCAGAGTCAACCGCTATGGCAGAGATTGACCGCCGTGACTTCCGCTACAGCAATCTTTTCTTCAGCTATAGTGGAGGTCACCACAGTGGAACCTTAGCACTTGTCATGGACAGAATGTCCGGAATTCTCCAAAATTGGTCCATTTTACAACACACTTGCTTCCCCGATGATCTGAAACAACCCCTTCACGTCAATCTTGATTCCAGAAGTTCTATTTAGCCGAATTCGATTCCAAAAAGTCCCCCGGACTCCTTTTTATCTTGGCTATGTGGAAAACTAGCTCAAATTAAGATAACTAACCCAATCCTTACCCGGATTTCCCTAGACTATTCGTCACTCCAAATCTGGCCGAGGCTAGCCTAGCCCAAAATTTTAAACTCCCAAACCCAGAGTTTTCTAACTCCAAAACATGACACGATTGGACTACCAGTAACGACGGACCCGGTCATTACAATAGATACCAATTTACCCATCATTCTTCCCCAAATGATCAAGCTCGAAATTACAAAAATAAAGGAAGGAAAGTGTAGTACCTGAATCCTCAAACATGTGAGGGTACTTGTCCCACATGTCCTTCTCGATTTCCCAAGTGGCTTCCTCAACGGGATGATGCTTCCACTAAACCTTTACCATATCAATCACCTTCGTTCTCAACCTTCAGACATCCCGAGCAAGAATCAAAACTGATTTCTCTTCATAACGAAGATCCTTATCGAAGAGCACCTAATACCACTTGATGATGTAATCCCCATCCCCATGGTATATTTTAAGCATAGATACATGGAATACCGGATGGACACCCGACAAACTAGGCGGCAGTAATAACTTGTAATCCACTGGCCCCATAATTTCAAGAACCTCAAATGGACCGATGAACCGAGGGCTGAGCTTGCCCTTCTTACCGAACCGCATAACTCCCTTCATTGGTGACACTTTCAACAGTACCTGTTCACCAACGTAAAATTCTATGTCCCGTACCTTGCGATCTGCATATTCTTTCTTCCTGCTTTGGGCGGCTAGCAATTTGGTCTGACTGCCTCTTACCTTTTCTTGCGCTTCCCTTACTAAGTCCATGCCCAGAGGCTTTACATCGCCTTCCTCAAACCACCCAACCGGTGATCTACAACCCCTCCCATACAATACCTCGAATGGTGCCATGTCAATACTGGAGTGGTAGCTATTGTTGTACGAGAATTCGCACAATAGTAGAAACTGGTTCCAATGACCCCCGAAGTCCATCACACATGCTCTCAGCATGTCCTCCAATACCTGGATCGTCCTCTCCGACTGACCATCAGTCTGAGGATAGAAGGTTATACTAAAAGTGAGTTGTGTACCCAACTCTTCATGTATCTTGCCCCAAAATTTAGAGGTAAACTGTGTACCCCTGTCTGAAATGATGGACAGTGGTACTCCATGCAATCTCATAATTTCCTTCAGGTAGATTTTAGCCAACTGCTGCGAATTGTATTCTACCATGACCGGAATGAAATGAGCGGACTGGTCAGCCTGTTGACAATGACCCAAATTGAGTCATACCTCCCCAATGTCTTGGGAAGACCCATCACAAAGTCCATGGCTATCCTCTCCCACTTCCACTCGGGAATGGGCATTCTCTGAAGTAGACCTGCAAGTCTCTGATGCTCATACTTTACCTGTTGGCAGTTCTTCCACTTGGACACAAAATCAACTATGTCCCTTTTTATCCCGGGCCACCAGTAATGCTGCCTCAAGTTTTGGTACATTTTGTTCACACCCGGTTGAATTGAGTACCGCGAACTGTGAGCCTCTGCAAAGATATTCTGAATTATGTCATCAACCCGAGAAACACAAATCCTCCCCCTGAAATTTAGTACTCCACCAGAGTCTAGTGTAACATCCCTGGCCTTCTCGGATATTACCTTACCCCGGAGCTTACTCAGTTTTGGATCCTGAAACTGCTTGGCCTTTATATCCTCTATGGAGGTGGCCTTGACCTTAATGTTGGCCAACAATCCACCTTGTTCTGAAATACCCAAGTGCATGAACTTGGACTCCAACGCCTGAATTTCCTTTGCTAGTGGTCGTTTGGACATCCCTAAACAAGCCAAACTACCCATGCTAACTGTCTTTCAGTTCAATGCGTCTGCCACCACATTAGCCTTACCCGAATGGTATTGAATAGTCACATCATAGTCCTTCAAGTCCTTTTGAGTGAACATATACTGCAGACTGCAATGATCGGTGAACACCTCACACTTGACACCATAGAGATAGTGTCTCCAAATCTTGAGTGCAAAACCCACCGCAGTCAACTCTAAGTCATGAGTCGGGTAGTTCCTCTCATGCACCTTCAACTGCCTAGATGCATAGGCTATCACATTCCTGTCCTGCATCAACACAGCACCCAAACAAGAATGTGAAGCATCACAGTAAACAATAAAATCTCTACCTTCAACCGGCAAAGACAAAATAAGAGCCGTAGTCAGAAGTGTCTTGAGCTTTTAGAAGCTCTCCTCGCACTTGTCGGACCACACGAATGGTACATCCTTCTGTGTCAGCCTGGTAAGATGAGTAGCAATAGACACAAAATCCTTAACAAACCTCTGGTAGTACCCTGCGAGCCCAACAAAACTCCTCACCTCTGTCACAGAGCTAGGCCGGGCCCAACTCTTGACTTCCTCAATATTCTGGGGGTCTACCATCGCCCTCCTTTCTAACACTGCATGCCCTAAGAACACAACCGAAGTCAACCAAAATTCACAGTTGGAGAACTTCGCATAAAGCTTTTGACGTCTCAGTATGTCCAGCATAATACGAAGATGATTAGCATGCTCCTCTCTACTCTTGGAGTAGATCAAAATATCATCGAAAAAAATGATAACGAAAGGAATCCAAATATAACTTAAATACCAGATTCATCAAACTCATGAATGCTGCCAGCGCATTAGTAAAACCAAACGACATCACTAAGAACTCGTAATGCCCATACCGGTCTAAAAAGCAGTCTTAGGAATGTCCTCAGGCCTAATCTTTAACTGATGATACCCCGATCTCAAGTCAATTTTTGAAAACACCGATGCACCCTGGAGCTGGTCTAATAGATCATCAATACGGGGTAGTGGATACTTATTCCGGATGGTAACCTTGTTCAACTACCTATAATCTATGCACATCCACATACTACCATCTTTTTTCTTTATGAATAAGACCGGAGCACCTCAAGGCGAATCACTAGGACGGATAAATCCCTTATCTAGGAATTCCGGCAGCTGAGTCTTAAGTTCCCTTAACTCTGTCGGAACCATATGATACGGAGGAATGGAAATGGTATGAGTGTCTGGCTCCAAATCAATACAAAAGTCTATATCTCTGTCCGGAGGCATACCAGGCAAATCCTCTAGAAATACCTCTCAAAACTCAGAAACCACTAGAACCGACTCAATAGATGGGGACTCCACACTATCATCCCAGAGATGAGCTAAGAAGGCTAGACACCCCCTCCCCACTAGCTTCCTAGCCCGAATAAATGATATGACCTTAACTGGATTAGGCCTGTACACACCTTCCCACTCTAGCCTATCCTTACTCGGAATCTCTAGAGCCACAGTCTTGGTGTTACAATTTAACACAACATGATAAGGGGATAACCAGGTCATGCCCAAGATAATATCAAAATCAACCGTATCTAGGATTACCAAGTCTACCCAAGTATGCAACCCCACAAACACAACAGAACAATCCTGGTAAACATGAGTCACAACCACAGACTCTCCAACCGGGGTAGAAACATGGATAGGGAAATCAAGGATATCACATATCAAGTCCAGACCCAATACAAAACTCACAGACACATAAGAATATGTAGAACCTGGGTCAAATAATACCGAAGCCATTTTATCACAGACAAGAATGGTACATGTGATCACCGCATCTGATGTTTCTACCTCGGTGCTCCCTGGAAATGCATAGCAATGAGACCGATCATCAATCTGGGAAACTTCCCAGGCCGGCTGCACTGCACCCCTACCTGTGTCGTCGTTCCTCTGTCTCCCCGGCCTCCCTGCAAGTTACCTCGCCCACCCTGTAGACGACCTCTAGCATTACCATCTCTACTTGCCGGGACCACTTTTCTAGACTACTGCTGACCCTAATTACCTGCCTGCTTGAGTGGGCACTCCCTCTTAAAGTGGCCCAGATCACCACAATGGAAGCACCCACGGTTAAGTGTAGGCCTGCTAGCAGATGTATAGGACGCTCCCTGGCCTCTAGGAGCTGAAGACTGATGATTAGCTCCCTGACGACCACCTGTAGCACCTATCAGAGCTGACTGAATAGGACGGGATAAGTATGCCTGCTGATTCTGGCCCCTGGAGTATGAACCACTAAAATTTCCCTCATTCTAGGGCTTCTTGGCAAAAGCCTTAGCCTGTCCCACTTGCTTGACCCCTTCTAACTTCTTAACATAGTACGTCACTGCATTGAATCCCTTTCCTGAAGAAGTCATATGAACTAACAATACCTGTAAATCAGTGTTCAGACCCTTCACAAACAACCGAACCCTCTCCTCTTATGAACCCAACAACTGAGTAGCATAACGAGACAAAGCATGAAAGTTTTAGCCTCATAAGCTGAGACTGACATGCTTCCTTGCTCCAAATGAAAGAACTCATCCTTCTTCCTGTATCTCAAGGTACGAGGTACTTACTTCTTTAGGAAGAGAGCATGAAACTCCTCCCAAATCAAAGCAGGCAATGTAGATGGTCTACACTCTACCTGAGACCTCCACCATTGCTTAGCGTCACCCTGCAGCTAAAATGTGATGAACTCAACCCCATGCTGATGTACGATACCCAACTTGTGCAACCTCTGATAACAATCCAAGATGAACTCATAAGTATCCTCTCTATCAGTACCCTGAAACGTCGGAGGCTTCAGCTTGAGAAACTTGGTCAGCATCTCATGTTCATTTCCGGTCATCACGGGGCCTAGCATTGGCCTAAAGAAATTATTTGTGCCTGAAGCCGCATCCATCCTAGGCACCGTAGTAACTGCTGGATGAGTATCCCAAGCCTGATTTGCAAATGCCGTGGGTATGGCTCTAGCACCAACCAACCCACTCAAAATATTCCAAGCCTGCTGAAAGGCTTCTGGTGTCATAGTAGGAAGGCCTGCACCCCCAACCGGTGCCACCTCCGCCTCCGCATGTGCCCCTTCATCCTCTACAATAACTTCCACATTCTCAATAACCTGATCCTGAGGTGGGGGAGGGGTTGCCTCTCGCTCTCCTACAGCAGCTTGAGCCCCACCCTGGCGAGTGTGGTTCTCCCTCATCCTCTGCCCCTTTCCCTACCTCTACCATGAGCTGCCGAGCCTGCTGCTAGGACCGTTAGTCTCGCTCCGTTGTTCCTTGTATTAACCATCTGCAGATAGAAGAATGAATGAGGTTAGATACCAATTTGTATCACCAGATACCAACTGGAATCAAGTCATAACACGAAGGAAGGAAGGAAGAGATAGTTTTTCCTAAATCCCCATAGCCTCTCGAAGAAAAGTACAGACGTCTCCGCACCGTTCTGCAAGACTGTACTAGACTTGTTTGGTACGACGAGATCAATGAACCTAGGGCTCTGATACCATCTTTGTCATGACCCAGATGATCGTGATTGGCACCCACCTTACCCCCAGATGAGCGAACCAATAGAGTCCAACTCTTATCCTAGACTAACAACCTAAAACCAGCAATTAGAAATAAACTAGCAATTTGAATACGCAAGGAACCATATCATTAAATAAGCCTGCGGAAATTCCCCTAAAACCTTAAAGTAATCGTACCAAATGCTACCAATACTAGAGTACGGGGATACAACTCCAAAACTTAAAACAATAAGAAATAGTCTAAGCCCAAAATAATTGGGCTGTAACTCAAAAGATAGACACTGAGGCATCTTGGTCGCACAGCTCACCGTTGATATCTGGAACAGTTAGGCCTACAAGTGAGGTCGTGCGTCAACCGCCAAAATATTTCCTGTACTCACAAAAAAAATAAGCAAGTGCAGTATCAGTACACAACCACCGTGTACTGGTAGGATCATCAGCCTGCTCCAATACCAATGTATGAACAGTACAAAAATCAAGTAACAGTACAGGAAATACGTAATCCAATTACCAAACACCTCTAACTACAAATCTCATCCTAACTTATCTCTACATGCCATTCACTTCCAATACAAAAATCAATACAAGTCACACCCTCATATCTATATAGCCAAGCCTACCCTGGGATCCCCTCTAACCAACACCTAAGTGTTCACAAGTGACTCGGTCTACACCAAGACCAACTCTAAATCAGATACAACAATAACCGGCCTCACAAGGACCATAATTAAAAGTCACATATCAATAATACAGCCCGGTCTGCTCACGAAACTAATATCAATCAACACAATGCAACAAATATCCATGCAATGATGCAGTAAAGTAAAACCGTACCAGGCGTGGTACCCGAGCCAACCATTAGTAATTTCCCGTACCAGGCGTGCTACCCAAGCCAACCGTTAGTAATTTCCCATACCAGACATGATACCCGAGCTAATCGTTAGTAATTTCTCGTACCAGGCGTGGTACCCGAGCCAATCGAATGTCAACAATCCACAGTCACAACAATGAACAATTAACTTATAAACCAACAAGCAAAAATGCACAGTTCAATAACCAGACTGAAATCATTTAGATAAAAGTACTCAAACACACAATGCATAAAGAAATCAAACCATCACCTACCTCTAAATGATCCAAGCTCTACTCAACTGGAATTTTCCCATTCTCCGAAGTTCGTGTCGATTCTTGGTCTAAAACAACACACAATAACCAAGAATTAATCCCCGTGGCCTATAATTTACCCGGATTACGCAAGAATCCTAAACCCCAGGCCACCCATGATCATTCCACCCTTTCCCTGGGCTTTCCTACATTAATTCACCTAGTTCTATCAGTTTTACAGATAAAATTAGGAAATTAAGGTCACATGATCATAAAACGGTAAATTTAGCAACACCCAAGAACTTCTACACATAACTCCCCCTTTTTCCCCGGATTCTACCATCCCTAAGTCATTCCAAACCTCTCCTCAAGTCCACCCCTAGAAATTCTACTACATAGAAAAATTACTACGGAGTTTGGGGAGTAAAAACCTTACCTTAGGGAAGAAAAATAATGAAGAACAGAGGAAAAATACCTGAAATCGCCCTAGTTCTTCTCCCAAATGAATTGTAGAAAACTGAACTGTTTTGGGGAAGTTTTTGCATTAAATCCCATCGGGCTCCGCTATCGCGGTCGGCATCTGCTATAGTGGTACCGCCTTAGTGGAGTCAACCGCTATGGCGGAGATTGACCGCCTTGACTTCCGCTATAGCGGTCTTTTCTTTTGCTATAACATAGGTCGCCACAGCGGAGCCTTAGACTCATCATGGATAAAATGTCTGTAATTCTCCAAAATTGATCTATTTTACAACACACCTGCTTCCCCCGATGATCCGAAATAACCCTTTCACATCAATCTCGATTCCGGAAAATCTATTTACCCGAATTTGATTACAAAAAGTCCCTCGGACTCCTTTATGTATTGGATACATGGAAAACTAGCTCAAATCATGACATCTAAACCAATCCTTACTCATATTTCCCTAGACTATACCTCGCTCCAAATCCGGTCGAGGCTAGCCTAGCCCAGAATTTCAAACTCTCAAACCTGGAGTTTTCTAACTCCAAAATGTGGCACGATTGGACTACCCATAATGAAGGACCTGATCATTATATTTACTCCGAGTTGTTGAGTCATAGTGGTTGGCTGGGGTAAAGGAATGGTAGCTCGGGTATAGGCATAGATGTCAGGTAATGACAAGTGTGAATTGGGAAGTCTAGGTACCATGTGTGACTTGGGAAGTCTAGGTGCCAAGGTGACTTGGGAAGTCTAGGTGTTAGTATGACTTGGGAAGTCTAAGGGATAGGCAGGCTTGGGTTGATATTGGGTTATGGTAAGGTGAATGTCGAAGGGTTGAGTATTGTAATTAATCATGTATTTTCCTTGATTTCTTATATGATGGTATGAGTGGATTCGGTTCAACCAATGATGCCTACCAATATGTGTGTTTGTACTGATTCTACTCTTGCTATACCTTTTTGGATATAGTCTGTTTGCAGGGTTGGCAATGTTTCACAGGTTCAGGATGAAGGTGATTCTCCAGCAGCTCCTACTTCTTGCTTCTATGGTGGAAGTTGTGTCTTATTTTTTGTATCACTCTTGTAGTAGCTCTTGTACTGGCTTAGACTAGGTTCTAGGGAGGGCTGTCTTCAATTTGTAAATGGGTTATTTTCCTCGAATATTGTAAACGATTTTCTTGTATTAAAAAGGTTGTTTTCATGGATTTATTTCTTTTTCTGCATTACCTATTGGTTTGGGTTATAAGGGTTCTCCTATCTAGGTGAATTAGAGTAGGTACCGCACGGTCTCCTAGTACAAGAGCAAAATGTCAAATAGAGTCCTGCGGATAGGTGTGTTGATGTCCATATCTAATCTCTGGGAAGCTATGAAGCATTCTAGGAAATATCTCTCTTCTTTCATTCCTTTTCGTGCAGTTCATTCACTTGCTTGTATGGGTTGAGTCCAATTGGTATCTCTCAATTCCAATTGGTATATCAACAAAGTGAAGGATGTCATTAGACTCCGGTTGCAATAAGACAAGCAAGGGAAATTAGAACCGAGAAGGTTCCAACTGGTATCTGGTCGGGGAGGCTATGTAAAGAATGGATGAACCGGCTAACGTTCATCCATGAAGCGAATAAAAGGTAATGAAACTGATTTGGTTGAGTGTTGAAGCTTGAGACTTGAGATTGTTCCTATATGTATTCATTTTATTTGAATGACTGCAAATGTGTGATGCACAATTATTTGATTGTGTTGTGGATTGAAACTTGAAACTATGTGTATTGTATTACTTGTATGACTGCAATTATGTGGGGTGAAATTGCTTGCCTTGTGGTGAATATTTTGATCCGGGAGGAGTCATAACTTGAAATTGTGTGCTTTGGTTGGTAATGACTTTCTATGTGTACTTGAATGGATCAGTAAAGTGGTATTACAATTTGGAAATGGACTTGCCATTGGTACAAATGGTAAGGGAACAAGGCTTATGACTATAGAAAAACTCTAGTTTCAGGACAGTCAGGATTGGTTGGGAACCAAGGGGTAAAAGGGCTATTATTGCTTGATAGCAGAAATTGCGGTAGGAACTTTTTTTTGTGGTAACTCATGATTATGACTTAAGGAAATTTATTCTGGCTTTAAAATTCGTGATTTGCTTTAGTGATAAATTATGGTATGCCTTAATTCGAATGGTTTGTATTACATTCGGGCATAGACTTACCATTGGTATAGATGGTAAGGGAATAAAAAGATTAATGACTGTGGGGAAGATTTGGTTTCGGGACAGTCAGGATTGGTTGGGAACCATAGAAATAAGAAAAGGGGGGACTAGTAGTGTACGATAGCGGGAATGTGTTATTGTACGTGGTTCTGATGTATTTCATAACTTATTTTATGAAAATGTGGCGCTAAATTCTCAACTATGCATAGTTGAGGTTGGTCTTGAGGTTATGTTGTAAGACTATAACGTGATTTCATGTGTTAATATGAAAACAGGGAAGGGGAATGAGGGAATTTTTGCAGAAAATGGTAAAATTTTCTGGGATGTTATCTTTGGGACCGCCATAGAGAAACAATATCACTACAGCGATCCTACTATAGCAGGAATTTTCCCGCTGTAGCGGAGTGATGACCGCTATAGTGGGAAGGGGCATGACAGAATGTCTGTCCTGTTTTCCCCTGTCTTGCTTTCATTCCCCAGACATTTTAGATCACTAATTGAGTGGCAAGCTATTGCATGATCTATTTAGAACTCATGCGCGATAAAAGGAAAGGGGTAGATATGGTAGCCTAGGGTATTGGTAAAATTATGATTGACCATTGGTGGGAATAGTCGTTGTCGCGCCCCATTTCGGACCGGCCGAAGCAGTGCACAACGTATGGTCGTCGTGACTCTCTGGTTTTGAAAATTTTATTTTTTTAGAGTCGCCACCTAAAATTTAGGAAACCATTTTTGTAAAACTCTGTTTTGGTCTTTTGAAAGCATTTGAGATTCTGAGTAAGGGTTTTGGTTACTCGAGGGGAAGGTGTTAGGCACCCCTCAGAGCCTATCCGAAGATAGTCCTTAAACTCAATTTAGAGAAAATATTTGGGAAAATTATTTGTTCGTTATTTGCTAAAAAAAAGGTGATAAAAACATGTTTTATTAATTTAAAGAATACTCAAAGTATATGACACATGCTACTACAATAGGCAAAAATATAAAATATGCTTATGGTAAAAAGATGAAACATATCTACGTACATGTCAAAATATATGAAAGTTTAATAGCAATACTTTTATCATAACTATAATTAAAATATGTAGAACTTTATGATTTATAAGAATATATACTAAAAAATCTACGTAAAAAAAATAAAGATATTATTTATAACAAATATACTTTTTGTAAAGTAAAAAATATGTAGCTCTTAGAATTTGAGAAAGTTAATGACATATTTATTAAAAGAAAATAAAGATGACGTATGTATATTTAAAATATAGGAAATCCTGTGAAAAGTTTATTATTTAAAAGATTTGGATAAGTAAAAACATGTAGGAAATAAGTATACCGGTAATAGAGAAAAAATATAAAAGAAAATCATATTTATTTTGTAAATATATTTCGTGTAAGAGAATAATTTGAAGACTTGAGTAGAGAATGAAAATTATTTGTTTCATATAAAGAAGAACTTTTATTTGTAAAGTGAAAAATAAACATACGTTGAATATGAAAGAAAATATTATGTACGTAAATATAATTGCAATGAAATAATATATGTATGATTTAAGTAGGAGGATGGGTAAGTAAAAATATAAATATATACCTTGTAGTAGATAGCATATGACATATATACCTTGCGTTTTGAGGCCTTTAAAAAAATCTGAAAATCTCAAAAATAAATAAATATATATATAGAGTATAACCAAAATATTTGTAAAATATTGGAGTTAGAATAAGATAATACATGAATTATAAATGAATATGAAAATGGCTTGCCTAGATTAGATAAAGAATTCTATAGTTTACGGCCTAAGAATGACTAAATATTCGTTTGAAATATATTGAATTGGTAATTAGTGTTTTTGAAAATCTACCGCGAGTTATTTAAATAAATTTTCCATGAAACAAGCCTAACATTAATTAATCCTTAAGAAAAAACTGCTTTATCTACTATTTATTATTACTATTTTGAAAGTGTTTACTCACTAATTTTTAAAGTATTTAAAAGGGAAACCCGAAACTTTTTGCCTAAACTAAAAGAGTGAAGGAAACTCACTTTCAAAATTTTAAACTAAATAAAGTAATCCACGAAACTATAAGCCGAAGAATGAACGTTAATCAAAATCACAAAGAAAAACACATATCCAAATATACAAGGTTAGTTAAAACATTTCAAGTAAGCATAAAGGAAAACAATAATAAAAAAAAAGTAAAAGGGCTAGATACGCCAAGTTCCTTTGGGGGAACTAAATTTCTAAAGAACGACTCTGAGCACCGCGATAGCTCCTAATAGTTTCTCGACCCAAATATATTGGGCCGAAAGTGAGTTTCAAATGAGAACTCCAGCTCTCCGGTTGTTTCATGTAACACAAAAAAAAGTGATAAGGATTAGTAACTTGAATAACAAAATTTACAAAAATGTAGAAATATGCCAAGCTAATAATAAAGTGATAAGGAAAACAAACATGCTATTCGGTAAATACACAAGCATATATGAAAGACGACATGTAACCATATTTTGTTTCATTTTTTATAAACAAGCGATCTTAGGTAAAACAAACAACTTCAACACTAGTCGATTATTAGAAAACAAAGTACACAGCAAAGTAGCTATATAAATCTTTATTATTTTTATTCATTTCAATTAAAGAAGTAGTTATGAACAAATCACTTCAAAAAGACAACACTAGTGACGGAGAGATCAAAAGGGAACCAAACTACTACATTAGCTCATGATAAATTCCTTAAGTTAGTATTCTCGAAATTTATCCCAAAATAATGAAAATACGGGCAGCCCTCTTTTTCTAACAATGCACACTAATTTAACCACTTTTTACTAGGATTAAGGTATTTAGAGAAAAAGTTAGATCGCAAGCAAAACCACAATATTTAAGAAATGCCAAAATTACATTCCTATTTTAAACAAAACATTTTCCGGGACTAAAAAATAAACCTATTGAAAAAAAACTTTTACCTTAAGACTTTAAACTTCAAGAAAATGCAACATAGCATACGTATACCCTTTCTGGTTTACACGAAACCAGCCAACCAAAAAAACGATAACAATCATATTAACGAATTAATCCACCAACTTCACCATTAAATCAATCTTCCTAAAATAAAATAAAATTCCATACATATCCTATATTTTCATGCCCGGGCAGCCATATGTAGTTGCGAACAAAACGAGATAATATGTTTCAAATATTCTTATAAACTCAAACAAAAGTAAGCCAACATCCAAAGAAATGATATCAAACATAATACAAATATTAAGGCTAAGTTATCGATTTATTCGACTAAACTTCACTACTAAATTTTTACATCGCCTAAAACAGCAAAAAATGAGATTCCATTTTTTCATGTATATGTCTCATATTTTTGCTCAGAAACCCAGCCAACAAACAAAACCAAACGAGATACATACTTTTCTTCTACGAACAATATATCTTACGAAAAATAAAAATAAAACAGAAACTAAGCTTAAGAAGGATTTTACCTTGTGTTGGGCAGCAAAACAGGGGCGTTGACGTCAAGTTCTCCGGCCAAAACTCGAACTCAAAAGCTTGAAACTCTTGAATGATTTTCACTGATTTTTTCGGATCTTTTAGATGCTTAATATGGATTTTTTTTTTCTCTACATGATCCCCAATTGGGGTGAAAAAACCCACTATTTATAGTGAAAATCCGGACTTGAAAGTCCGAATTTAAACCCAAAAATTAACCAAAAACGTGACAAAGAGGGGGGGGGGGAGATTCAAATTTTGAATCCAATTTCTGAGAAATCGTTCTTGCACCAAATCAGGACTGATTTTTGGCCATCCCGAAATCATGAGTTGGGATGGCCGAAAATAGTGATTCTTCGCAGCGATGGCAGACGGGGGCAGCATTTGGTGGCGTTTTGCACCATTTTTGTGTAAGGGAGAAGAGAGGAGAAGAAAGAAGAAGATTTGGAGGTGTGTTTTGGGAAGATTTGGGAAGAGAGATGAACGTTGGGAGTTTTGGGAGAAAGAAAAAAAAGAGAAATGGCGTCTGATTTTTGGGGAAAAGGGGAGAGAAAACATGTGGGGGGGTTTAATGAGGAGAGAGAGAGAGAAAGGGACGGGTGAGGGGAGAGGAGAGAGAGAGAAAGGGACGGGTGAGGGGATGAGAAGAGAGAGAGAAAACGACGGGTGAGGGGAGAGGAGAGAGAGAGAAAGGGACAGGTGAGGGGATGAGGAGAGAGAGAGAAAACGTGTGAGAGAGAGAGAGAGAAAACGTGTGGGTATTTGGTTATTGCTGACTATTTTTGGACTGTCCGATCAATTGATCGGACGGTTAAGATTAAAGCGGAAAAAATTTAAAAGAAAGAATAAATAATATATATAATATATATTATATATATATATATTAAATAAAGTAAAAGAAGATAAATTTGTGACCGTTGGATTAAATTGGAGGGCCACTATTGAAAGCCAAGAAACACAAATCCATGTGATGCCTACGTGGCACACATGGATTGGCTAATTAAAGAAGTCTTGGATTGCAACATTATTTTGCTCAAATTGGCTATTTTAACAATTCTAATTTGTAGTTAATTCTTAATAAACTAGCCACAAATTCGTCAAATTGAAAAATAATTAATTTGTAAAATTATGCAAATTGGTTAAAAAAAATATAATAAATTAAAATAAGGTCAATTAGTAATTAGTAAAATAATTAAGCTTCCCAAATTATGAAAAAATATTTATTTGCAAGAGTATAAATTTAAATTAACCAAAATTGGTTTATTTCTTTAAAAATATCTTATTTGACGTAAAATAATTTTGAACGACTCAAAACATGAAATAAATATTTGTAGATTTAAAAAATATTTTAATTTATAGAAAATAATATATATGAGATAATTTTTCTTAAAAATGGGTGGCAGATTACTAAGGTAATTTTAAAATATTTATTTTCATAAATATATTATTTATTAAAATAATATAGAGGGTAAAAATTGGGTGTCAACAGTTGCCCCATTTCTTTGGCCGTGGATGAGAGTAGAGAAGGCGTGGACAAAGAAATATTGACACATCCTAATTTTGACCGATCAACAAAACATTTTTTGAGCAAAGAGTGACATGAGTTTGGGGAAGTTATGGCCGAGCTCAGGCTTTCGAGCTGCCTACATATCTCGGGTTTCACGAGAAGTCAGGTCATATATAGTTCGAGAGAATTGAATCTTTACAAATTTGATCAACTTCAAAATTTGCCCCAGTGTCAAGTTATGGTAACACTGATATCTTTTAGTGGTGATTGAGAGTATTTTAGCATGAATGGAGTGAATATGGTCGTGCTTAAACCAAGCTTACCTACATATCCCTAAAATGTGGGAATCAAGCCGAATGTCGTTCTAAAAGAAATCTTAGAATGAGAAACGCTCTGCAACAATTTCTACTGAGGATTTTGGTAGGGGAAAGATCACTGACCTTCAAAAATTGCCCCAGTGTCGAGTCATGATGACACTGGATGTAAGAAAAGTTATGGAATATAGAAGTAAATTCGAATTGAGTTGAGTCGAGTTCTGAGGAGAAATTCTTGACGTAGCTAGGGATGCTTGACATTCCGCTAGCTTGCCCCAGTTTGCTGCTTAGAGGGTAGTTCCACGTTGTAATGCGTTGTCCTGCAAAACAGGTAAAAAGGTCACAAAGTACCTGTCGCAGTTCAAAAATTATAAATTAAATCGTAATGTAAAGAGTAGAGTATAGATATTCAAACGATTGTTGACGTCTCCGTTATGAATGTGACGTAGTCAAAGCAACTTGTGAAGTAAAGCCTCTTGACTGGCGGGGCAACACTTATAAAGTAAAGCCTCTCGACTGGCGGGGCAACACTTGTAATGTAAAGCCTCTCGACTGGCGGGGCAACACTTGTAATGTAAAGCCTCTCGACTAGCTGGGCAACACTTATAAAGTAAATCCTCTCGACTGACGGGGCAACACTTGTATTGTAAAGCCTCTCGACTGGCGGGGCAACACTTGTAATGTAAAGCCTCTCGACTGGCGGGGCAACACTTGAAAGTAAAGCCTCTCGACTGGCGGGGAAATCTTGTAAAGTAGAGCCTCTCGACTGGCTGGGCAATACTTGAAAAATAATGTCTTCATCCGGCGAATCAGTCATGAAATCTCCATTTGACGGAGCAGTCCTTAATGCAAAATGAGGATGTTGCTAGCATGCATGCTATGATGATGTTTTCTATGATGCAGTCTCTGATTGGCGGAGCATGTTTTGCTTGGTAATATACATTTCTCTGATTTGGCAGAGTGTCATTTTGCTTGCTTATGTACATGCTCCAATTAGTGGAGCGTCGCTTTGATTGCTTATGTACAGGCCTCCAATTGGTGGATTTTGATGAAGTTAGTCAGCATTCTCTAATTGGCAGAGTTTATTTGACGCAATTAAATGGTAATCTCTGATTGGCGGAGTTATTTGACGAAGTAAGATGGCGGGCTCCGATTGGCGGAGTTTATTTGAAAGAAATAAACTATCCTATTTGTCCTATGAGGGCCCTCTATCTTCGATACTTGATCCGGATCTCGGACGTACCTGTAAAGACATAAATGAAAACCTTTTAAGAATTGTAAGAATCGGGATAAAGCATTTTAAAATAGAGTAGGGAAAGAATATTTTGGCTTATGGTGTCGTGATAGCCGAAAGATTTCTCCAATCACGTTCGTGAGTTTGACTTGACATCACCCTTCTTGATTCCTGTTTTCCTGCGCTCAAAGAGAAGTTCTTAGTTTTGGGAGGGGTGTTGATTTGTGTCGACTTGTGGACCCTGGCCTTGCCGTTGGATTCCTTCAAAACCTCCTTGGTTGCTTGCGATTTCCTATTTCGGAGACTCAGTAGGTGGAAAGGCAGTAAAATATTTTTAAAAATATATATTTTTAGAAAAAATAAGTATATTTTGTATATACTAGGCGCGTATATATAGTAATTGTTCATCATTTTTTAGATCATGACATGTTCTGAAATCCAATCAAGCTTTTCCATTAGTTGAGGACGTCGAAATATAGTCTTCTCGTAGCTCCGGATTTTGGTGACACTCCTCTATCTCCTTGTAGATGTCGTAATTACTCTGAAGGTATGTTAAAAAATAAAAAGGGGGGAGGTTTTTCCTATGGGTATGACCGAACCTTTTAGGTTGCCTACGTATCCCCAAATGGGAATCAGGTCTGTACGTAGTTCGGGATATGAAGGAAGAATTAAAATATGTAATGCATTGACCGAGCCTAACTCAGGCTGCCTACGTATCCAAGCAGAATCAGGTCATGACGTAGTTCAAGTACATTAGGGATAATGAAAAATATGAGATGCATTGACCGAGCCTGACTCAGGCTGCCTACGTATCCAAACGGAATCAGGTCATGACGTAGTTCAAGTACAATAGGGGAAATGGAAAAGATGAAATGCATTGACCGAGCCTGACTCAGGCTACCTACGTATCCAAACGGAATCAGGTCATGACGTAGTTCAAATACAATATAAAAAATGAAAAATATGAAATGCATTGACCGAGCCTGACTCAGGCTGCCTACGTATCCAAACGGAATCAGGTCATGACGTAGTTCAAATACAATATGAAAAATGAAAAATATGAAATGACCGAATCCGATGAGGATTGCCTACGTATCCCACCGAGGGAAGTCAGGTTAATCGTAGTTCTGAATACATGAAAGATGATATTTTTTGGTTTTTCTAAGGGAGACCGGACCCGATGTGGGTTGCCTACGTATCCCTCCTGGGAAGTCAGGCTAATACGTAGTTCTGGTACATTAGAGAGAAATGCAAAAAGTACAAGGAAATAACAACTAGTCCCTCTGTCTTCAAATGTAGTACTTCTTGATAGCTTCTAAATTGATCGGCTTCATGCTCACGACACCATCCATTTCTGTGAGGATTACTGCTCCGCCTGAGAGCACTCGGTGAACCATGTAAGGACCTTGCCAATTTGGCACAAATTTCCCCTTAGCTTCATTTTGGTGAGGGAATATTTTCTTCAATACTAATTGCCCTGGTGTGAATCGTCGAGGCTTGACTTTCTTGTTGAATGCTTTGATCATTCTATTTTGATAGAGTTGGCCGTGACATACTGCATCCAGTCTCTTCTCATCAATGAGCATCAACTGTTCAATCCTGCTAGAACCCATTCCGCGTCTTCCAGACCAACCTCTTGGATGATTCTTAGAGAAGGTATTTCCACTTCAGCGGGTATCACTGCTTTCGAACCGTAGACCAACATGTAGGGGGTTGCACCAGTGGATGTTCTGATTGTGGTGCGATAGCCAAGCAAAGCATATGGTAGCTTCTCATGCCATTCTCTGTTACTATCTATTATTTTTCTCAGGATCCTCTTGATATTCTTGTTCGCGGCCTCAACTGCTCCATTCATTTGTGGTCGATATGCTATGGAGTTCCGGTGGGAGATCTTAAATGTCTCACAAGTCTCTCTCATGAGATCACTAGTAAGATTGGCTCTGTTGTCTTTTATGATTGATTCTGGAATTCCAAACCGACAAACTATGTTATTTCGGTCGAAATCTGCTACCACCTTCTTAGTTACTGCCTTATGCATTGAAGCCTCAACCCATTTTGTGAAATAGTCGATAGCTACCAGGATGAAACGGTGTCCATTTGATGCGGGAGGCTCTATGGGTCCAATTACATCCATGCCCCAAGCAGCAAATGGCCATGGGGACCTCATCACATTGAGCGTGTTTGGCGGAACTCGTATGAAGTCTCCATGAACTTGACACTGATAACATTTTTGTACATACTGGATGCTATCCCTCTCCATAGTCATCCAAAAGTATTCGGCTCTCAAAATCTTCTTTGCCAAAGTGAATCCGTTCATGTGGGGTCCATATGTCCCTGCGTGAACTTCCTCTAACAGTCTTGTCGCTTCTGTTGCATCGACACACCTTAGTAATCCCAAATCCGGGGTTCTCCTATACAGGATTTCGCCGTTAAGGAAAAAATGATTGGCCATTCTCCTTAAAGTCCGCTTCTGCTTGCTACTGGCATTTTCTGGATATTCTCCTGCTTCGAGCAACCTTCTAATATCATGGTACCATGGCTTTCTATCAAACTCTTCATCTACGTGAAAACAGTATGTGTGCTGGTCATGTATCTCCACTTCAATAGGGTCGATGTAATTCTTATCCGGGTGTTGGATCATTGAGGAAAGAGTAGCCAAAGCATCAGCGAACTCGTTTTGAGCCCGGGGGACATGTTTAAACTCAATCTTCGTAAACCTTTTGCTCAGCTCCTTTACACATTCCAGATAAGGAAAGATCTTGACATTCTTGGTGGCCCATTCTCCTTGTACCTGATGAACCAATTGGTCAGAATCACCTATTACCAAAAGCTCTTTGATGTTCATGTCCACAGCCATCCTAAGTCCGAGAATACATGTTTCATATTCTGCCATGTTGTTTGTGCAAGGGAATCTAATCTTGGCTGAGATTGGGTAGTGCTGACCCATTTCTGAAACCAAGACCGCTCCAATTCCGACTCCTTTGAAATTTGATGCCCTATCGAAGAACAATCTTCATCCATCATATGACTCTGAGATATCCTCTCCTGCAAAAAATACTTCTTCATCGGGGAAGTAGGTCATGAGCGGTTCATAATCTTTATCCACCGGATTTTCTGCGAGGTGATCGGCCAAAGCTTGTCCTTTGACAGCCTTCTGTGTCACGTACACAATATCGAACTCACTCAGCAAAATCTGCCACTTTGCTAGTTTCCCTGTAGGCATTGGTTTCTGAAAGATGTACTTGAGTGGATCCATTCTTGAGATCAAGTACGTGGTGTACGCCGATAGGTAATGCCTCAACTTTTGTGCAACCCAAGTCAAAGCGCAACACGTTCGTTCTAACAAGGTATATCTTGCCTCGTATGGTGTAAACTTCTTGATCAAGTAGTAAATAGCTTGCTCTTTCTTTCCCGTGTCATCGTGTTGTCCTAACACACATCCAAATGCTCCATCCATGACGGATAGATACAGTAGCAATGGCTTTCCGGGCTCTGGTGGAACCAATACTGGTGGGTTGGATAAGTACTCCTTGATTCTATCAAAAGCTCTTTGGCATTCCTCCGTCCATTCGGTGGCGGAATCCTTCTTTAGTAACTTGAATATGGGTTCACATATTACTGTGGACTGAGCTATGAAACGACTGATGTAATTGAGTCTCCCCAAGAAGCTCATCACATCCTTCTTGGTCCTGGGGGGAGGTAACTCTTGAATCGCCTTGATTTTTGATGGATCCAATTCTATGCCTTTCCTGCTGACAATGAACCCCAGTAGCTTTCCGACAGGAACTCCGGATGCGCACTTTGCTGGATTCAATTTCAAATTGTATCTCCACAACCTCTCAAAGAACTTCTGTAAATCCTCTAGGTGGTCTGAACTCCTTTTGGACTTGATAACGACATCATCTACGTACACTTCAATCTCCTTGTGAATCACATCATGGAAAAGGGTAGTCATGGCCCTCATATAGGTTGCGCCAGCATTTTTGAGTCCAAATGGCATCACTCTATAGCAATACACTCCCTATGGAGTGATAAATGTTGTTTTCTCCGCATCATCTTCATTCATCAGGACTTGGTGATATCCTGCAAAGCAATCGACAAACGATTGCAACTCATGCTTTGCACAATTGTCGATGAGTATATGAATGTTTGGGAGAGGAAAATTATCCTTGGGACTAGCTTTATTAAGATCTCGATAATCTACACATATCCTGATTTTCCCGTCCTTTTTTGGCACTGGCACGATATTGGCCAACCATGTGGGGTAATTAGTAACCCTCACAACATTTGCCTGGATCTGCTTAGTTACCTCCTCCTTGATTCTTAAACACAAATCAGGCTTGAACTTCCTAGTCTTTTGCTTCACAGGCGGGCAAGAAGGATCAGTCGGTAGCTTGTGTGAGACGATATCGGTGCTTAATCCCGGCATGTCATCGTAGGAGCAAGCAAACACATCAACATATTGCTTGATCAATTCAATCAATTCTCGCTTTCTTTCGTCTTCCAAGTGTATGCTGACTCGTACTTCTTTCACCATTTCTTCATTTCCCAAGTTGACAACCTCGGTTTCATCCATGTTGGGCTTTTTCCGACTTTCAAGTTGTTCGATCTCCTGAGGTAGATTTTCAGGCATGCTTTCATCGTATTCTTAATAGTCCTGCTCATAGCTCGTACTTTGCTCAATGGATTAGTTACATGTCATAACCGTTGCACGATGGTTTTCACTAATATTAGCGCTGAAAAGTATGAAAGGTGAGTAAAAATAAATAGTTATTTCAAACAATAGAACGACAAATTTTAAGAAAATAAAGACTTTTTATTTGAAAAGCATTCTAGCTTTTAGAAGAGGCGAGTAACAAAAAAGGCTTAGGCATGATTCGAGCCTCAATTGATCATGCAAAAAAAAAATTTGAGATAAAACTACATTTCCACACTACCAAGGCTCCTGTTGAAACAAAGATGGGCTGATGGTCCAGTTCTGCAAGACTTCTCCATGTTCGGCATCACGGATGGTCAGCTTGTTGATACCTATCTCTAGTCCATAATCGATCACAGCCACAAATAGATTTCCTATTCCCTCAATGACACCCTCATCAAGTGCTTCATCTGGGATTGGAACTCATCCCGGCACGAACATTACCTCACCAAACTTTGTGTTGTGGACTCCTCCCAAAGTAGGCTTATATCAAAGCCCGGCGGTACCCTTCTTATGTTTCACCTGGATTGGTTCAATTATACCGTCGGCCTTAGGTCCGAGCCCTATTTTTGGTTGGTACCCATAGTTCAACATCTCTGATGCAACCATCTTCGCTGCTCTCGACATCTCCACCTCTACAGGCTCTACTTTCTCATCAATTCTTACAGCTTGCATGATTTCCAGAGTATGGAAAGCGGCTCCATCCAATTCTTCAGTGACTGAAACAGAATTCACGGGATAAATGGGGTGACTGAGCTCCCCGTGAATGGTAACTTCGGTGCGACCCCACTCGAACTTCACACACTGATGGAGCGTGGAGGGAACTGCTCTTGCCATATAGACCCATGGCCTTCCTAGTAACAAGTTGTAGTTGGACGACACATCCATCACTTGAAATAAGATGGGGAATTCAGCTGGACCTACTTGCAATGTGAGATAGATTTCTCCAATGACGCTTCTCTGTGCACCATCAAAAGCTCTCACCTTCACACGACTTTCTTTTATACCTCCCATATTCACACCTAAATCTCTCAACGTGGTGAAAGGGCAGATGTTGCATCCAGAACCACCATCGATCAAAACTCTAGTCACGATCTTATCACAACACTTGACCGCGATGTGAAGTGCTTTGTTGTGGACAAACCCTTCTGCTGGTAATTCATCATCATGGAAAGATATTTTGTTCACTTCCACCATTTTTCCAATTGTTGCAGCCAATGTGTCACTTGTAGTTTCCTTTAGTATGCTAACTCCGCTCAGAACTTGTACCAAAGCGTTCCTATGGGCTTCAGAACTCATTAGCAAGGACATAATGGAAATGTGGGCTGGTGTCTTCATTAGTTGTTCCTAGACTGAGTAATCTTTAGACTGCATCTTCTTCCAAAATTTTGCGGCTTCAGCTTCAGTAACATTCTTCTTTGGATTTTGTTCTTTCCCAGGAACCCCTCGATTTAAATCCTCCGGGGTATAACACCTTCCCGACCTGGTCATTCCGTGAGCCACAGCAGCGTCTATCATCTTGCCCTTGGCTTCCGTCCGATAGTCCCACGGGACTGCTTTAGTGTCATAGTCAGGTTTTCCAGTGGCTATAGTGGTTACCATAACTCTCGGCAGGTAGGTTTGAACAGTCAAAGGCTCTCTCAACTGAATTGTGATAAAAGGTCGCGCTGGAGATGTGGCGGCAACTTCTATTGTGTTCCATATAGGCACGATAGCTCCTTCCAGGTCATACTCTTCCTCCAGGGTAATCATGTTGACTCCTCGATTCTCATGATCTGGTAGAGGGTTGTTGTTCACATTCGGAGGAGTATCGGTGCATTTGATTACTCCCTTTCTGATAAGAGACTCGATCTGGTTCTTCAAGCCAAAACACTCCTCCGTGTCATGTCCTTAGATTCCCGAGTGGTATGCACATCGCTTATTTCCATCAAAGCTTCGTGGTATCGGATCAGGGATTCTTCCCTCAATCGGCTGCAACAAACCTGCTACCCTCAACCTTTCAAACAATTGGGCCAAAGGCTCGGCAATAGGAGTGTAAGTGCGGGTATTTTTGGCTTCAAGATTAGGACGTGGTCTTGGTGCATATGCTGGTCTATTTTGGTGAACTGGAGCTTGGACAGGGGCATACGGCTTTGGTGGATTTTGGTGTGCTGGAGCTCGAGGTGGATTATAGTATGGCTGGGTACTATATACTGGAACATGTGCGATAATTTGGGAGTTGTGAGGGTATCGGTGGGATGATCCTCCGTGCTGGTAGTAAGGTGTGACGGCTGAGACGTTTTCCTTCTTCTTCTTGATACCACCAATGGAACCTAACTGTATGGCCTTACTTGCGGCTTGCAGTGCGACCATAGACTGAATTTTTCCGGACTTAATACCTTCATTAATAAAGTCTCCCATCTTGACCAAATCAGCAAACTTTTGGCCCATCATTGACATCATTTTGTAAAAGTAGACGCCTTCCTGAGCTCGGATAAGGTACTTAGAGAGTTCATTTTCATCAAGTGGGGGTTGGATCCGAGCAGCTTCAGTCCTCCATCGCCATGAATATTCTTGAAATGATTCAGATGGCTTCTTTTGTATGTTGGCAAGTGAGAATCTGTCTGGAGTGATTTCGGTATTAAATCTGAAGCGACTCATGAAATCTTTGGCCATTTCTTGCCAATCGTGCCATTTGCGAGGGTCTTGGCGAGTGTACCAAGTCAGAGCTTCTCCCGATAGACTTCGAATGAACAGTTTCATCCTCAACTTTTCATTCTTTCCTACGCTGACCAGCTTGTCACAATAAGCTCTTAGGTGTGCGTGAGGATCACCCTTCCAATCAAATACATCAAACTTTGATGGTTTGTACCCGACCGGCATATCGATGTCTGGGTGGATGCATAGGTCATCATAGTCCAGACTCTCGGTTCCCCTGGTGACTTGCATGCTTTTAAAAGCCCTTTTCAAACTTTCAAGTTGAGCTGCTATCGACCTCTCTTCATTTGACCGGACATCCCTCTCCAATCCTATGTACTGATCGACCTCATATGGTACTTTGACAGCCATGGATGTTGCTAAAGTAGGATCTTCGGTAGCATATATCGGAGGCACAGGTATCTCGCCATTGACATGTGCCTCAGGCATGTGCTGCATTGTTGGGTGAATTGGAACAGTGAAGTTCTGAGTAGGCAAGGAAAGATTAGGCGCAGCCCTAACTGCGGGCGAATGAGCAAGTAGATCTTGAGCATAAGTGGGAACAAGTGGTGTTTGCTTAGGTGTGTTTGTTAAGTTGGCGGAAGTGACCAGACGTAACTCAGCATTTGGAAATTGGAATTGACCGGGGAAGGTAGCAGCTGTAAGCTTAGTCAAATCCCGCACTTGGCGCAGTTCTTCTTTCAAGATCTCAATTTCTTGTGCCATGTTGGCCATTTGTTCGTCGTTTTGAGTGTCCATCAGTTTTTGGGAACTTTTGGCGCCATCTACCGGTACCATCGAGGCATTGTTAGATTCTTCGCTCATTTTTCCTTTAGATCGGAGGTTGTATTGCGATTCTGCCAGTTTGCAAATCGACACAAATCAACTTTCTTGTGGGGATTGATAATAATCATAAAGAAAAGAAAAGAAAAGAAAAAGGAAACTATGTTAGTTTGGGAAATGTTGGACTATATAACAAATATATACGTCAAGTTGGCTATATTCACATAAAAATGTTTCCTAATATGGAGCCTCGTTTTGCTAGAGGTAGGCCTACGCTGCATACAATTTGATAATAAATGATCCATTTTGAACATATTTAGGATTTGAGATAAACATGACTTTTCATTAAGCAAAAGGTGGCTTTGAAAGCTTACAATAGATAGGCTGATGGGAGCCTGAAAATGAAAGACATGGGATGGCCACTAGGGCGTACAAAAGGATGGGCCACGAGGGACCTTCAGGGAATATGAAAAGGGGTACAATGGTAAAGGATAACCTAGGGCCACGTAGGACCGTCATCACTATTATCCTGTGGTGCTGGATGATACTCTGGAGATCCAGCGGAATGATGATACCTGGGCTCTGAGTCTGTCTCTATCATCCCTCCATCATTAGGATCATAAAAGTTGGAGCCGGTTTCAGAAGCCTCCTCGGGGTCTTCTTCCGGATCCTCTTCCTCAGGGTCTTCTTCCGGATCCTCTTCCAAGTCTTCCCCCATTTCTTCCTCCGGATCTTCTTCTGGATCCTCCTCTGGATCCTCCTCTGGATCTTCTTCTGGATCCTCCTCTGGATCCTCCTCTGGATCTTCTTCCGGATCCTCTTCTATCTTTGTTATCAAATAATTGATGGAGTCTAGAACAATCTGGTTTTACATCGGTGTTGTGATCTCCATGCGGGGAAGCACTTCTTCCCTAACCCATTTGACCCACTAGACATCTGCCAAATCCCTGAATCCTTCTGCACTTGGTTGAGCCAAGTGGCTCACAGTAGTCCGCCAAGCATAGTATTCTGGCGTGCACCATCTGTCTCCTCCCATGTGCAATGTGATCATGTGATCCCATTCAGCTTGCAAATTCACCATTCGTACCATTGGGATCACGACACCATAACTGTCCTCATGTAATGCCATGATTGACCACAATGGTATATCCTGTACAAAGCCAAACTGTCTTAAAACACGAAGAGGCGCATATGGCTGGATGCCTCCTAGTCCCATCAACTCGATGAAATACAAGTATCGAGTTCTGATAAAGGCCAATCCTGTCATCCAGGGATATCTCCACTGCATGCAATCTCCGGTAAGGTTGGTCAAAAATATGCGCCACTCTTATTCTCCAGTGGGTGCATATGTCCTATATCTCATGCGTTCTTTATGAGTCTGAATCCTGTTGCGTGTGTCAATACAGTAGTCCATTTGTGGGTGGCGGCGATAGAAGTGTTCTACAGCCCAAATTTGCTATAATAGATTGAAGCCTCCAAAGAAATTGTGTCCTCGTGTGCTGATAACGCCCAAACTACACCTCAAATCAAGAAGCGTAAGCGGTCGTTTGTCAAATATAGAACCCAACAGAGGTTGGGGTCGATCCCACAGGGAATAAGGTGAAAGTTAAGTCTTTAGTGAATTAGATGACTAGTAGTCAATAGTTTCCGGTAAAAAGGGGGGGGGTTTGTGTGATCGAATTGTAAACAAGACAAACGATAATGTATGAGAGATAATCAAATAGGAGAATGAACTAGGGAAGTGTTCACCATGGCGTTGTAACAATCGATTCTAGGGTTAACAGGGTTCTTTCTATATGCATATCACGATGTGATTGAATTAATGATATCATCTAAACATTTCTCAACCAAATAGATGAATATACTTTTCAATTCTCTCGAACTTGAAAAGGTGATCTTTTAGATTTCAATCCTAAACATCAAGTAGATTAATCTAGTTACAGCATTAATCATAAGACGAGAGTTAGTAGTCTCGAATCCTCGTCGTTAATCAAGTTTCCCGGTTTTAATTTCTTTACTCAAGCAAATTTAAACCTAGGCATGTTCGAATATTTGCAACCACTAGAAAACATTAAATAATGAATGATTAACAACGTGACAACATATATATTGAACCCGACGCTACCCGGAATCTATAATGCTACTTTTGCCATGGCTCCCACAACCCTAGTTGTGGGAGTTTAGTTAATCATGCTAGAAGAAGAAGAGAAGAAAGTCATATTCATAATAAAGAGAAAAGATTCTTACAATATAATGAAAACAAGCTTCAATTATCCAAGAACAAGAAACCAAGATCCCAAGAACAATCAAGAACACGAATTCAAGAAGTAGAAAACGTGTTTCTTGCTCTCCAATTCGACTAAAACTCTCCTAAAACTATTGGGTGAACTATTGGTAAAAAAGCTTGACAAATAAAATAAACCTAACATAGGGTATTTATAGGAGTCTAGGAAACAAAGTCCCAAAAACGTTCGGATTCCGCGTAGCGGACTGCCTTACTGTGACGGCCAGGCTGACGGACCATCACTGGCTTGACGGACCGTCGCTGGAACCGTCACCACTGGGCAGTGGGCTGCCTCCACTTGACGGTCACTGTGACGGACCGTCACATGTGTGACGGACCATCACTCAGGCCGTCACTCTTATCCAGAATGTCTTTTTGCTCGTATTTCCTTCCGTTTCTACGTTTGTCTCCCTTTCCTGAAAACATAACTTAAAACATCAAAAATGATGACGGTTGCTTGAAAACGTACGATTGTTCTTAGTTTAGAGGCGTCGAAAATGTCGTAAAATGGCGGCACATCAAAATCCTCAACTTAAAACGTTCGCTTGTCCTCAAGCAACATGACACAAAAACAATAATACGACGACTCAACTAAGAAAACAAACTCATGTCTCTAGCACTCCATGGTCATTCAATAGCTCATTAATTCTTAAATCAAGCCACCCCTCCGATAGTACACAAATGTATGAAACATTAACTTGCAAGGATCCAAACATGTCATTCCGATATGATAGAACATTATGCATACACATGCGCAGCTATCCTAACAGTCAATAGACAATACAGAACTCTTGGTGCCCTCACCACAAGGAAGTCCCACACACAAAATTTAGGACTAGGTAAGACGCTCACACTCACAAACGATTTCAAACAATGCACATGCGATGCCATAGGCTTGCCCTTACTATTCTATTTCAGTTTTTCAGAAAGCCGCTCAGGATCACTACAGGACTTGTTTTGGCTTGTAATGAGGCTTCGGGTGCAGGTAGGATACATTTGGGGAATAGTGACTAAACCCTCCTTGGAATCACCGACCTACTATTTCCACAAAGCTTTACTTTGTCCATCCTTATTCACCTCTTTATTTCCTTCTTTCTAGCTACAGGTGCGGCCTCTTTATTTTGACACTTCTTTTTATTTCTTTTTCGTTCTTTTTCATCTCTTTTTTTCGTTTCATTATCTTTCTTTTCTAAGACACGCACCCGGAATTTTCATTCTATTCACAACCAATCTTATACATCCTATTTTTCTTATCACCTCTATAGTAGCCACCCTCAACTTAGGCTGATTGCCTGAGTTGAGGTGCACGATGTCCAAGGAAGGACCAGGGCCAAAATAGGGATTCAAAGTTAAACAGGAATGGTGACAGGTTATTGAAAGAATAAGGTCAATTACGGCTCAAACAGGGATCAAAAGGGATTATTTGTATTTGGACGGTCATATAGGCTAAGTGGACTGCATCAAAAAGGGCCTGCGATCCTTTCCTAAGCAACCAACTTCAAACTTAACAAAATAGACCGGGCAAGTTCTAGATGCATGCACAGAGTAAGAATTTATAACAATAAGCTCACACACACTTGGCACCAAGAAACCATACCACTACCAACTATCAAAACAACAGCTCGGCTTAAGCATCATTATTACAATCATAACCACACAATGACATTCAAGGATCCAGAACAGTCAATCGTTTCAAACATAAGTACAAAATCAACTTTTTTCAGAGGGGGCTCCTTTTAGTTCAACTTTCAAAAAGCCATGCTTGCTATAGACATCACAACACAACCAAAATTTAAACGACAACCTAAACATGCCGGTTCTACTAGATAGCACACCGGAGGGAAAAGAAACACGGCAACAAAAACCCTCGGTGGTGTATGACTCACAGGTATCCCAACACCCTCAACTTAGACTCATGCATTGTCCCCAATGCATACATGTACAAACTAAAACTGTGAGAATAAGGAATACCTGTGAAGTCCATAGGACTAAGATTCTGACATGATGTTGAAGACCGCCAGGGTCTCCAAAGCAGGAGAAATCGATGGAATAGGTGCACGCCACACCATTCTGTTGCGTTCCAGCTTCCTCTTCTATCGGCTCCGCAGCTAGTCGCGACAACTTCTTCACTCTTTCTTTGCAGGTTCTTTTGCGGTGTTTTCATTTTCTTGATCTATTTTCATCGCCTTCCTCTACAGGTTTCTCTTCTTGCGATCCCAACTTCATTCTCATAACAGCTCGGGTCTCAACCAAACCCTTCTCCTCAAGATGCACATCCGCAGGAGCTTCCTCAATATCATTGATGACCGCGACCACCTTCATGTCTCTTGGCTGCTTCATCAATTTGGACACATCGAACTTGACCACTTTATTGTTTAATCGGAAGGTCAGTTCATTTCTTTCCATGTCGACCAACACTCTTGCCGTGGCTAGCAAAGGTCGTCCCAAGATTATGGGAACTTCAAAATCCACTTAGCAATCCAAGATCACAAAGTCAGCTGGGAATATAAGCTTACCAACCTTTACCAGCACATCAGACAATATTCCCATCGGTCGCTTTACCGAACGGTCAGCCATCAACACTCTCATGGACGTTGGTTTAGGAGCTCCCAAACCCAATTGTTTATAGACTGCTAGCGGCATCAAGTTGATGCTAGCACCAAGATCACATAAGGCTTTTCCGAAGTTGAGCTTTCCAATGGTATAGGGGACAGTAAAGGCACCTGGATCTTCCTTCTTGTCCACTAACGATCTTGAGGAAATAGCACTGCAGTGGTGGAGGTTATCTTCTGGCTCAACGCTCACTGACCTCTTTTTGGTAATCAAGTCCTTCATGAACTTGGCATATCCAGGCATTTGTTCAAGCGCTTCCACCAATGGGATGTTTATTGATATCTGCTTGAGCATGGTCAGGAAATTCAGGAACTTACCATCTTCCACTTTCTTCTTCAGGCGTTGTGGGAAAGGAGGTGGTGGCCGAGGCATCATAGTTGGAAGCTTGTCGGCTTCCTTGCTTTTCTCCGCAGGCTTTTGGGTAGCCTCCTCTACATCGTCATCCACTATATCAACTTGGGTTTGAATTACCGGATGTGATTCTGGTAATATTCTACCGTTTCTTGTAGTGATCGCCATACAGCTCGCGTCATTCCTCGGGTTTTGAATAGTGTCACTCGGCAAGGTACCTGTCCTCCTTTGATTTAGAGCCACCGAGATCTGACCTACTTGCTATTCCAATTGCTTGATCGAGGTGGAATGCGCCTCCACTATTTGACTCATGGCCGATAACTCAGTCCTTATCTCCTTTACCCCAGAGTCAGTCGATTCTACCTTCAGCAGCATCTTCACCATCATGTTCTCTAGCTTGGAAGTCCCTGCCTCGTTGCTAGCTTTGTCCCGATTACCAGGTGGTATATACAACCCACCTTTATTATTGTTATTCCTCCAGTTTTCCTGATCGCGATCTCTGTAGCCAGCCTTTTCATAGAAGTTGTCCTTCTGATAGTTCCGACCTTGGTTTCCCTGGCCATTGGCCTGGAAACCCCCCAAATAATTCGCCTCCTCATCAGTTTCCAACTCTGCTGCTCTACCTTGGGAACCAACCGCTTTCACCTTCTCTACACCTCCAGAAAACAAGTGCTTTGTCAGTAGGTCCAATTGCATTTTCAGGTGGGCCATATCTTGGTCCCGCTCTTCCTCCTTCCTACGCTGCTCTGCTGACATACCAACGGCATAAGTGCTAGCTGCTGTCTCTGAATCTCGTGTATGCCAGGCCCTGTTGGTTTTGGTGAGCCTGTCTAAGGTAGCTGTGGCCTCAACAAAAGTGAGATCCATGAATGCTCCACCTGCTGCGTTGTCCAACGTTGGCTTGGTAGCCGAATTCAGTGCCCTGTAGAACGTCTGCATCAAGAAGTTGTCGGTCAATTGATGGTTCGGGCATTGTGTCAGCTTCTTCTTGAACCGCAACCAAGTCTCATGTAATGCTTCGTGAGGTTGTTGTCTGAAGTTGCTAATTTCATCCCTCAACTGTATCATCCTAGAGGGAGGAAAGAACCTTTCTAGGAAAGCTCCTCTCAACTCTCCCCAAGTTGTGATAGAGTCGGGGGTCAGCTCTGTCAACCATAATGCTGCCTCATCAGACAGAGACAACGGAAACAACCTGAGCCTGATCGCTGTCTGACTCCCTCCAGGCAACTCAAACGACTTGCAGATGCCCACAAAATTCATCAGGTGTTGGTTTGGATCATCACCAGCGGCACCACGGAACACTCCTCTCAAATTCAACAGTTGAATCATCGTGCTAGTAATGTTGAACTTGGCCTCGGGCACTAGCATAGGAAGAGCAATGGAGCCCGTAGCGCCAACTCTATCCAAGTCGATATCCTCCTCATTCAGCACGACATCATCCTGCAGACCACCAGCATTCACGTTTTGTTGGGACTGCAGTTCTGCAGCGAGCCTTGCTGCCTCTGTTTGTTGTGCAGCCATGGTTTGCCTTAGCGTCCTTGCGAGCTCGGGGTCATAGGGTAATATTGGTTCACCCGAGCGTCGTGTACTTGGCATGCCAACTATGTACCCTGTAAAAACAAAAACAACAAATAAAAATAAAAGAAGGAAATATGACTAAGAGTCTAATAAACACACCGGACTTAATAAACAACCGTATTCCCCGGCAACGGCGCCACTTTATGATAACGCCCAAACTACACCTCAAATTAAGAAGCGTAAGCGATCGTTTGTCAAATATAGAACCCAACAGAGGTTGGGGTCGATCCCACAGGGAATAAGGTGAAAGTTAAGTCTTTAGTGAATTAGATGACTAGTAGTCAATAGTTTCCGGTAAAAAGGGGGGGTTTGTGTGATCGAATTGTAAACAAGACAAACAATAATGTAAGAGAGATAATCAAATAGGAGAATGAACTAGGGAAGTGTTCACCATGGCGTTGTAACAATCGATTCTAGGGTTAACAGGGTTCTTTCTATATGCATGTCACGATGTGATTGAATTAATGGTATCATCTAAACGTTTCTCAACCAAATAGATGAATATACTTTTCAATTCTCTCGAACTTGAAAAGGTGATCTTTTAGATTTCAATCCTAAACATCAAGTAGATTAATCTAGTTACAGCATTAATCATAAGACGAGAGTTAGTAGTCTCGAATCCTCGTCGTTAATCAAGTTTCCCGGTTTTAATCTCTTTACTCAAGCAAATTTAAACCTAGGCATGTTCTAATGTTTACAACCACTAGAAAACATTAAATAATGAATGATTAACAATGTGACAACATATATATTGAACCCGACGCTACCCGGAATCTATAATGCTACTTTTGCCATGGCTCCCACAACCCTAGTTGTGGGAGTTTAGTTAATCATGCTAGAAGAAGAAGAGAAGAAAGTCATATTCATAATAGAGAGAAAAGATTCTTACAATATAATGAAAACAAGCTTCAATTATCCAAGAACAAGAAAACCAAGATCCCAAGAACAATCAAGAACAAGATTGAGGAGGAGGAAAACGTGTGTAGCGTGTTTCCTCTCTCAAAACTCACCTAAACTCTCCTAGAATTATTGGGTGAACTATTGGTAAAAAGCTTAACAAATAAAATAAACCTAACATAGGGTATTTATAGGAGTCTAGGAAACAAAGTCCCAAAAACGTTCGGATTCCGCGTAGCGGACTGCCTTACTGTGACGGCCAGGCTGACGGACCATCACTGGCTTGACGGACCGTCGCTGGAACCGTCACCACTGGGCAGTGGGCTGCCTCCACTTGACGGTCACTGTGACGGACCGTCACATGTGTGACGGACCATCACTCAGGCCGTCACTCTTATCCAGAATGTCTTTTTGCTCGTATTTCCTTCCGTTTCTACGTTTGTCTCCCTTTCCTGAAAACATAACATAAAACATCAAAAACGACGATGGTTGCTTGAAAACGTACGATTGTTCTTAGTTTAGAGGCGTCGAAAATGTCGTAAAATGGCGGCACATCAACATCCTCAACTTAAAACGTTCGCTTGTCCTCAAGCAACATGACACAAAAACAATAATATGACGACTCAACTAAGAAAACAAACTCGTGTCTCTAGCACTCCATGGTCATTCAATAGCTCATTAATTCTTAAATCAAGCCACCCCTCCGATAGTACACAAATGTATGAAACATTAACTTGCAAGGATCCAAACATGTTATTCCGATATGATAGAACATTATGCATACACATGCGCAGCTATCCTAACAGTCAATAGACAATACAGAACTCTTGGTGCCCTCACCACAAGGAAGTCCCACACACAAAATTTAGGACTAGGTAAGACGCTCACACTCACAAACGATTTCAAACAATGGACATGCGATGCCATAGGCTTGCCCTTACTATTTTATTTCAGTTTTTCAGAAAGACGCTCAGGATCACTTACAGGACTTGTTTAGGCTTGTAATGAGGCTTCGGGTGCAGGTAGGATACGTTTGGGGAATAGTGACTAAACCCTCCTTGGAATCACCGACCTACTATTTCCACATAACTTTATTTTGTCCATCCTTATTCACCTCTTTATTTCCTTCTTTCTAGCTACAGGTGCGGCCTCTTTATTTTGACACTTCTTTTTATTTCTTTTTCGTTCTTTTTCATCTCTTTTTCTTTTTCGTTTCTTTATCTTTCTTTTTCTTAGACACACACCCGGAATTTTCATTCTATCCACAACCAAACTTATCCATCGTATTTTTCTTCTCATTTACCTCTATAGTAGCCACCCTCAACTTAGGCTGATTGCCTGAGTTGAGGTGCACGATGTCCAAGGAGGACCAGGGCCAAAACAGGGATTCAAAGTTAAACAGGATCGGTGACGGGTTATTGAAAGAACATGGTCTATTATGGCTCAAACAGGGATCAAAGGGATTATTTATGTTTGGACGGTCTTATAGGTTAAGTGGACTGCACACAAAAAGGGCCTGTGATCCTCTCCTAAGCAACCAACTTCAAACTTAACAAAATAGACCGGGCAAGTTCTAGATGCATGCACAGAGTAAGAATTTATAACAATATGCTCACACACACTTGGCACCAAGAAACCATACCACTACCAACTATCAAGACAACAACTCGGCTTAAGCATACTTATTCCAATCATAACCACACAATGACATTTAAGGATCCAGAACAGTCAATCGTTTCAAACATAAGTACAAAATCAACTTTTTTCAGAGGGGGCTCCTTTTAGTTCAACTTTCAAAAAGCCATGCTTGCTATAGACATCACAACACAACCAAAATTTAAACGACAACCTAAACATGCCGGTTCTACTAGATAGCACACCGGAGGGAAAAGAAACACGGCAACAAAAACCCTCGGTGGTGTATGACTCACAAGTATCCCAACACCCTCAACTTAGACTCATGCATTGTCTGCGGGTACAGGCAAAGACGTTCATCACTATCGGCAGGATATTGAGTTCAATGCAATAAAATCTCATCGGGAAGATCATAGTTCCCAAGAAGGCCAACACAAAGACCCTAGGTCGCATATATACCCACTGTCTACGGGTACAGGCAAATTCACCTTGGTGTTCGTCAAAGCTCTCGAGATGACCGTATCTTTAAAAAAGGTAATCCAACCTCACCTTTCCGCCTTTCACATTTCTCAATGATGAAAAAATGTGTAATCCTAAAAGTCTCAGAAAATCTGCCCTCAATAACCTGATCCTGATGTGGGGGAGGGGTTGCCTCTCGCTTTCCTACAGCAGCTTGAGCCCCACCCCTGGCGAGTGTGGTTCTCCCTCGTCCTCTGCCCCTTTCCCTACCTCTACCATGAGCTGTCGAGCCTGTTGCTAGGACCGCTAGTCTCGCTCCATTGTTCCTTGTATTAACCATCTGCGGACAGAAGAGTTAATGAGGTTAGATACCAATTTGTATCACCAGATACCAACTAGAATCAAGTCATAGCACGAAGGAAGGAAGGAAGAGATAGTTTTTCCTAAAGCCCCATAGCCTCTCGAAGAAAAGTACAGACGTCTCCGCACCGTTCTGCAAGACTCTACTAGACTTGTTTGGTACGACGAGATCAATGAACCTAGGGCTCTGATACCATCTTTGTCATAACCCAGATGATCGTGATTGGCACCCACCTAACCCCCAGATGAGCGAACCAATAGAGTCCAACTCTTATCCTAGACTAACAACCTAAAACCAGCAAAGAGAAAATAAACTAGCAATTCGAATACTCAAGGAACCATATCATTAAATAAGCCTGTGGAAATTCCCCTAAAACCTGAAAGTCATCGTACCAAATGCTACCAATACTAGAGTACGGGGATACAACTCCAAAACTTAAAACAATAAGAAATAGTCTAAGCCCAAAACAATTGGGTTGTAACTCAAAAGATAGACACTGAGGCATCTTGGTCGAACAGCTCACCCTTGATATCTGGAACAGTTAGGCCTACAAGTGAGGTCGTGCGTCAACCGCCAGATTATTCCTGTACTCACAAAAAAAACAAGCAAGTGCAGTATCAGTATACAACCACCGTGTACTGGTAGGATCATCAGCCTGCTCCAATAACAATGTATGAACATCAAGTAACAGTAAAGGAAATACGTAATCCAATTACCAAACACCTCTAACTACAAATCTCATCCTAACTTGTCTCTACATGCCATTCACTTCCAATACAAAAATCAATACAAGTCACACCCTCATATCTATATAGTGCAGCCTACCCTGGGATCTCCTCTAACCAACACCTAAGTGTTCACAAGTGACCCGGTCTACACCAAGACCAACTCTAAATCAGATACAATAATAACCGGCCTCACAAGGACTATAATTAAAAGTCACATATCAATAATACAGCCCGGTCTGCTCACGAAACTAATATCAATCAACACAATGCAACAAATATCCATGCAATGATGCAGTAAAGTAAAACCGTACCAGGCGTGGTACCCGAGCTAACCATTAGTAATTTCCCATACCAGGCGTAGTACCCAAGCCAACCGTTAGTAATTTCCCATACCAGACATGATACCCGATCCAATCATTAGTAATTTCTTGTACCGGGCGTGGTACCCGAGCCAACCGAATGTCAACAATCCACAGTCACAACAATGAACAATTAACTTGTAAACCAACAAGCAAAAATGCACAGTTCAATAACCAGATTGAAATCATTTAGATAAAAGTACTCAAACACACAATGCATGAAGAAATCAAACCATTACCTACCTCAAAATGATCCAAGCTCTACTGAACCGGAGTTTTCCCATTCTCCGAAGTTCTTGCCAATTCTTGGTCTAAAACAACACACAATAACCAAGAATTAATCCCCGTGGCCTATAATTTACCCGGATTATGCAAGAATCCTAAACCCCAGACCACCCATGATCATTCCACCCTTTCCCTGGGCTTTCCTGCATTAATTCACCTAGTTCTATCATTTTTACAGATAAAATTAGGAAATTAAGGTCACATGATCATAAAACGGTAAATTTAGCAACACCCAAGAACTTCTACACATAACTCCCCCTTTTTCCCTGGATTCTACCATCCCTAAGTCATTCCAAACCTCTCCTCAAGTCCACCCCTACAAATTCTACTACATAGAAAAATTACTACGGAGTTTGGGGAGTAAAAACCTTACCTTAGGGAAGAAAAATAATGAAGAACAGAGGAAAAATGCCTGAAATCGCCCTAGTTCTTCTCCTAAATGAATTGTAGAAAACTGAACTGTTTTGGGGAAGTTTTTGCATTAAATCCCATCGGGCTCCGCTATAGCGGTCGGAATCTGCTATAGTGGTACCGCCTTAGCGGAGTCAATCGCTATGGCGGAGATTGACCGCCTTGACTTCCGCTATAGCGGTCTTTTCTTTTTCTAAAGCATAGGTCGCCACAGCGGAGCCTTAGACTCATCATGGACAAAATGTCCGTAATTCTCCAAAATTGATCCATTTTACAACACACCTGCTTCCCCCGATGATCCGAAATAACCCTTTCACATCAATCTCGATTCCATAAAATCTATTTACCCGAATTTGATTACAAAAAGTCCCTCGGACTCCTTTATGTATTGGATACATGGAAAACTAACTCAAATCATGACATCTAAACCAATCCTTACTCATATTTCCCTAGACTATACCTCGCTCCAAATCCGGTCGAGGCTAGCCTAGCCCAGAATTTCAAACTCTCAAACCTGGAGTTTTCTAACTCCAAAATGTGGCACGATTGGACTACCCATAATGAAGGACCTGATCATTATATTTACTCCGAGTTGTTGAGTCATAGTGGTTGGCTGGGGTAATGGAATGGTAGCTCGGGTATAGGCATAGATGTCAGGTAATGACAAGTGTGAATTGGGAAGTCTAGGTACCATGTGTGACTTGGGAAGTCTAGGTGCCAAGGTGACTTGGGAAGTCTAGGTGTTAGTATGACTTGGGAAGTCTAAGGGATAGGCAGGCTTGGGTTGATATTGGGTTATGGTAAGGTGAATGTCGAAGGGTTGAGTATTGTAATTAATCATGTATGTACTGATTCTACTCTTGCTATACCTTTTTGGGTATAGTCTGTTTGCAGGGTTGGCAATGTTTCACAGGTTCAGGATGAAGGTGATTCTCCAGCAGCTCCTAATTCTTGCTTCTATGGTGGAAGTTGTGTCTTATTTTTTGTATCACTCTTGTAGTAGCTCTTGTACCGGCTTAGACTAGGTTCTAGGGAGGGCTGTCTTCAATTTGTAAATGGGTTATTTTCCTCGAATATTGTAAATGATTTTCTTGTATTAAAAAGGTTGTTTTCATGGATTTATTTCTTTTTCTGCATTACCTATTGGTTTTGGGTTGTAAGGGTTCTCCTATCTAGGTGGATTAGAGTAGGTGCCCGCACGGTCTCCTAGTACAAGAGCAAAATGTCAAATAGAGTCCTGCGGATAGGTGTGTTGATGTCCATATCTAATCTCTGGGAAGCTATGAAGCATTCTAGGAAATATCTCTCTTCTTTCATTCCTTTTCGTGCAGTTCATTCACTTGCTTGTATGGGTTGAGTCCAATTGGTATCTCTCAATTCCAATTGGTATCTCAACAAAGTGAAGGATGTAATTAGACTCCGGTTGCAATAAGAAAAGCAAGGGAAATTAGAACCGAGAAGGTTCCAACTGGTATCTGGTTGGGGAGGCTATGTAAAGGATAGATGAACCGGCTAACGTTCATCCATGAAGCGAATAAAAGGTAATGAAACTGATTTGGTTGAGTGTTGAAGCTTGAGACTTGAGATTGTGCCTATATGTATTCATGTTATTTGAATGACTGCAAATGTGTGATGCGCAATTATTTGATTGTGTTGTGGATTGAAACTTGAAACTATGTGTATTGTATTACGTGTATGACTGCAATTGTGTGGGGTGAAATTGCTTGCCTTGTGGTGAATATTTTGATCCGGGAGGAGTCATAACTTGAAATTGTGTGCTTTGGTTGGTAATGACTTTCTATATGTACTTGAATGGATCAGTAAAGTGGTATTACAATTTGGAAATGGACTTGCCATTGGTACAAATGGTAAGGGAACAAGGCTTATGACTATAGAAAAACTCTAGTTTTAGGACAGTCAGGATTGGTTGGGAACCAAGGGGTAAAACGGCTATTATTGCTTGATAGCGGAAATTGCGGTAGGAACTTTTTTTTGTGGTAACTCATGATTATGACTTAAGGAAATTTATTCTAGCTTTAAAATTCGTGATTTGCTTTAGTGATAAATTATGGTATGCCTTAATTGGAATGGTTTGTATTACATTCGGGCATAGACTTACTATTGGTATAGATGGTAAGGGAATAAAAAGATTAATGACTGTGGGGAAGATTTGGTTTCGGGACAGTCAGGATTGGTTGGGAACCATAGAAATAAGAAAAGGGGGGACTAGTAGTGTACGATAGCGGGAATGTGTTATTGTACGTGGTTCTGATGTATTTCATAACTTATTTTATTAAAATGTGGCGCTAAATTCTCAACTATGCATAGTTGAGGTTGGTCTTGAGGTTATGTTGTCAGACTATAACGTGATTTCATGTGTTAATGTGAAAACAGGGAAGGGGAATGAGGGAATTTTTGCAGAAAATGGTAAAATTTTCTGGGATGTTATCTTTGGGACCGCCATAGCGAAACAATATCACTACAGCGATCCTACTATAGCGGGAATTTTCCCGCTGTAGCGGAGTGATGACCGCTATAGTGGGAAGGGGCATGACAGAATGTCTGTCCTGTTTTCCCCTGTCTTGCTTTCATTCCCCAGACATTTTAGATCACTAATTGAGTGGCAAGCTATTGCATGATCTATTTAGAACTCATGCGCGATAAAAGGAAAGGGGTAGATATGGTAGCCTAGGGTATTGGTAAAATTATAATTGACCATTGGTGGGAATAGTCGCTGTCGCGCCCCATTTCGGACCGGCCGAAACAGTGCACAACGTATGGTCGTCGTGACTCTCTGGTTTTGAAAATTTTATTTTTTTAGAGTCGCCACCTAAATTTTAGGAAACTTAGGAAACCATTTTTGTAAAACTCTGTTTTGGTCTTTCGAAAGCGTTTGAGATTCTGAGTAAGGATTTTGGTTACTCGAGGGGAAGGTGTTAGGCACCCCTCAGAGCCTATCCGAAGATAGTCCTTAAACTCAATTTAGAGAAAATATTTGGGAAAAATTATTTGTTCGTTATTTGCTAAAAAAAGGTGATAAAAACATGTTTTATTAATTTAATGAAAACTCAAAGTATATGACACATGCTACTACAATAGGCAAAAATATAAAATATGCTTATGGTAAAAAGATGAAACATATCTACGTACATGTCAAAATATATGAAAGTTTAATAGCAATACTTTTATCATAACTATAATTAAAATATGTAGAACTTTATGATTTATAAGAATATATACTTAAAAAGCTACGTAAAAAAAATGAAGATATTATTTATAACAAATATACTTTTTGTAAAGTAAAAAATATGTAGCTCTTAGAGTTTGAGAAAGTTTATGACATGTTTATTAAAAGAAAATAAAGATGACGTATGTATATTTAAAATATAGGAAATCATGTGAAAAGTTTATTATTTAAAAGATTTGGATAAGTAAAAACATGTAGGAAATAAGTATACCGGTAATAGAGAAAAAATATAAAAGAAAATCATATTTATTTTGTAAATATATTTCGTGTAAGAGAATAATTTGAAGACTTGAGTAGAGAATGAAAATTATTTGTTTCATATAAAGAAGAACTTTTATTTGTAAAGTGAAAAATAAACATACGTTAAATATAAAAGAAAATATTATGTACGTAAATATAATTGCAATGAAATAATATATGTATGATTTAAGTAGGAGGATGGGTAAGTAAAAATATAAATATATACCTTGTAGTAGATAGCATATGACATATATACCTTGCGTTTTGAGGCCTTTAAAAAATCTGAAAATCTCAAAAATAAATAAATATATATATAGAGTATAACCAAAATATTTGTAAAATATTGGAGTTAGAATAAGATAATACATGAATTATAAATGAATATGAAAATGGCTTGCCTAGATTAGATAAAGAATTCTATAGTTTACGACCTAAGAATGACTAAATATTCGTTTGAAATATATTGAATTGGTAATTAGTGTTTTTGAAAATCTACCGCGAGTTATTTAAACAAATTTTCCATGAAACAAGCCTAACATTAATTAATCCTTAAGAAAAAACTGCTTTATCTACTATTTATTATTACTATTTTGAAAGTGTTTACTCACTAATTTTTAAACTATTTAAAAGAGAAACCCGAAACTTTTGCCTAAACTAAAAGAGTGAAGGAAACTCACTTTCAAAATTTTAAACTAAATAAAGTAATCCACGAAACTATAAGCCAAAGAATGAACGTTAATCAAAATCACAAAGAAAAACACATATCCAAATATACAAGGTTAGTTAAAACATTTCAAGTAAGCATAAAGGAAAACAATAATAAAAAAAAAAGTAAAAGGGCTAGATACGCCAAGTTCCTTTGGAGGAACTAAATTTCTAAAGAACGACTCTGAGCACCGCGATAGCTCCTAATAGCTGCTCGACCCAAATATATTGGGCCGAAAGTGAGTTTCAAATGAGAACTCCAGCTCTCCGGTTGTTTCATGTAACACAAAAAAAAGTGATAAGGATTAGTAACTTGAATAACAAAATTTACAAAAATGTAGAAATATCCCAAGCTAATAATAAAGTGATAAGGAAAACAAACATGATATTCGGTAAATACACAAGCATATATGAAAGACGACATGTAACCATATTTTGTTTCATTTTTTATAAACAAGCGATCTTAGGTAAAACAAACAACTTCAACACTAGTCGATTATTAGAAAACAAAGTACACAGCAAAGTAGCTATATAAATCTTTATTATTTTTATTCATTTCAATTAAAGAAGTAGTTATGAACAAATCACTTCAAAAAGACAACACTAGTGACAGGGAGATCAAAAGGGAACCAAACTACTACATTAGCTCATGATAAATTTCTTAAGTTAGTATTCTCGAAATTTATCCCAAAATAATGAAAATACGGGCAGCCCTTTTTTTCTAACAATGCGCACTAATTTAACCACTTTTTACTAGTATTAAGGTATTTAGAGAAAAAGTTAGATCGCAAGCAAAACCACAATATTTAACAAATGCCAAAAATACATTCCTATTTTAAACAAAACATTTTCCGGGAATAAAAAATAAACCTATTGAAAAAAACTTTTACCTTAAGACTTTAAACTTCAAGAAAACGCAACATAGCATACGTATACCCTTTCTGGTTTACACGAAATCAGCCAACCAAAAAAATGATAACAATCATATTAACGAATTAATCCACCAACTTCACCATTAAATCAATCTTCCTAAAAAAAAAAAAAATTCCATACATATCCTATATTTTCATGCCCGGGCAGCCATATGTAGTTGCGAACAAAATGATATAATATGTTTCAAATATTCTTATAAACTCAAACAAAAGTAAGCCAACATCCAAAGAAATGATATCAAACATAATACAAAGATTAAGGCTAAGTTATCGATTTATTCGACTAAACTTCACTACTAAATTTTTACATCGCCTAAAACAGCAAAAAATGAGATTCCATTTTTTCATGTATATGTCTCATATTTTTGCTCAGAAACCCAGCCAACAAACAAAACCAAACGAGATACATATTTTTCTTCTACGAACAATATATCTTACGAAAAATAAAAATAAAATAGAAACTAAGCTTAAGAAGGATTTTACCTTGTGTTGGGCAGCAAAACAGGGGCGTTGACGTCAAGTTCTCCGGCCAAAACTCGAACTCAAAAGCTTGAAACTCTTGAATGATTTTCACTGATTTTTTTGGATCTTTTAGATGCTTAATCTGGATTTCTTTTTTCTCTGCATGATCCCCAATTGGGGTGAAAAAACCCACTATTTATAGTGAAAATCCGGACTTGAAAGTCCGAATTTAAACCCAAAAATTAACCAAAAACGTGACAAAGAGGGGGGGGGGGAGATTCAAATTTTGAATCCAATTTCTGAGAAATCGTTCTTGCACCAAATCAGGACTGATTTCTGGCCATCCCGAAATCACGAGTTGGGATGGCCGAAAATAGAGATTCTTCGCAGTAATGGCAGACGGGGGGGGCAGCATTTGGTGGCGTTTTGCACCATTTTTGTGTAAGGGAGAAGAGAGGAGAAGAAAGAAGAAGATTTGGAGGTGTGTTTTGGGAAGATTTGGGAAGAGAGATAAACGTTGGGAGTTTTGGGAGAAAGAAAAAAAAGAGAAATGGCGTCTGATTTTTGGGGAAAAGGGGAGAGAAAACATGTGGGGGGTTTAATGAGGAGAGAGAGAGAGGAAGGGACGGGTGAGGGGAGAGGAGAGAGAGAGAAAGGGACGGGTGAGGGGATGAGGAGAGAGAGAGAAAAGGGACGGGTGAGGGGAGAGGAGAGAGAGAGAAAGGGACGGGTGAGGGGATGAGGAGAGAGAGAGAAAATGTGTGAGAGAGAGAGAGAGAAAACGTGTGGGGATTTGGTTATTGCTGACTATTTTTGGACCGTCCGATCAATTGATCGGACGATTAAGATTAAAGCGGAAAAAATTTAAAAGAAAGAATTAATAATATATATAATATATATATATATATATATATATATATATATATATATATATATATATATTAAATAAAGTAAAAGAAGATAAATTTGTGGCCGTTGGATTAAATTGGAGGGCCACGATTGAAAGCCAAGAAACACAAATCCATGTGATGCCTACGTGGCACACATGGATTAGCTAATTAAAGGAGTCTTGGATTGCCACATTATTTTGCTCAAATTGGCTATTTTAACAATTCTAATTTGTAGCTAATTCTTAATAAACTAGCCACAAATTCGTCAAATTGAAAAATAATTAATTTGTAAAATTATGCAAATTGGTTAAAAAAAATATAATAAATTAAAATAAGGTCAATTAGTAATTAGTAAAATAATTAAGCTTCCCAAATTATGAAAAAATATTTATTTGCAAGAGTAAAAATTAAAATTAACCAAAATTGGTTTATTTCTTTAAAAATACCTTATTTGACGTAAAATAATTTTGAACAACTCAAAACATGAAATAAATATTTGTAGATTTAAAAAATATTTTAATTTATAGAAAATAATATATATGAGATAATGTTTCTTAAAAATGGGTGGCAGATTACTAAGGTAATTTTAAAATATTTATTTTCATAAATATATTATTTATTAAAATAATATAGAGGGTAAAAATTGGGTGTCAACAGTCACCCATGCAGAATTTGGCAAAATGACCCATAATTGACTGAGTAGTGTTGGACACTGCTCATAGGCTTATGTTATGAGGGTGATTATTGGTTGGTTTTATTATTGATGATCCTTAGTGGTAGGTTCGGTCAAGGGAGTGGGGTTATTAAATGAATCCTTTAACATTGTTTTTCCTTCTATCGTTCATGATAATACCGGTATTACTACTCATTGAGTGGTGGGGGTGTGCTCGCCATAGCATTGGTTAGGGTGTAAGTGCCCGGGTAGAATTCCCCCTAAGACGAGAGTTGACAAAAATCTCAAGCTAGGATGAGTTCTAATGGAATTTTTGTTGTTGCATGGTTTAGAGATACGTGGTGTCTCGGGGCATAGTATTGATAGGAGTAAGGTGATATTATAATATGTGAGGGGCATTGTACCCTGTAGGAATCTTCTGGAATGGAGTTCGGGTTAGTAGAACTCCGGGTATAGAGGGAAAGGGATCGCCATGGTGGGATCTAGTCCCTTTGGCATGGAAAAATTATTTTTGTTCGTTAGTTGAGTTTCTTTTGCTCTGGTATTTCGATGAGGCCCCCGATTTCTTGGGCACTCGGGGAGGGGTAATCTAGTTAGCCTTGTACGGCTAGAAAGAAGGAATTCCTTCATAGAGCGGGAGTGAGTTAAATTTTGATCGAGTTGGGTACACCAAGGGATTCAGAAGTTTTGGTGGTTTATGTAAGGTTATATTTACACTGTCATGATAGAGCGTTAAGGTTCAGGGGGCGAGCTTCTTCTTCTCTTTCCATCTTAGAGATCATTCAGGGATGAACGATAGGTAAATTGGTATCTATTGTAATGACATATTTAGTCGTTATTAAAAGATACCTCGTATAGGGTGGGTTATTCGTGCAAAGAATCAGGTTAGAAAACTTCCGAGTTGAGGAGTTGGAAATCTTGGCTAGGCTAGTCTAGAATGAATTTTGAGCAACGTAAGGTATAGGGAAATTCAAAAAGGGATTGGGTAAAATGTCTAAGTTTGGGCTAGATTTTCTATTAGCTAAGACATAAAGGAGTCCGGGGGACCTTTCAGAAGTGAATTTGGGTGATTAAAACTCCTGGTATCGAGGTTGACGTGAAGGGGTTATTTTGGAAAGTCAGAATTTAAAGTATGTTGTAAAATGGGAATTTTTGGGGAACTTTATGACTTCCTATCCCGTGTCAACCACCATGGCGGTTGACACTGCACCATAGCGACCTCCGCTATAGCAGGGAAATTACCGCTATAACGGAAGTCAACCTTGGTCAGCAGCACTATAGCGATCAGTTCCGCTATGGCGGTACCACTATAGTGGAGCGTGGACCGCTATAGTGGAACGACGGGATCAGAAAACCAAAAAATGGGGTTTTGTATTTTCATTCTCTCCCATTCAGCCCCAAAACAGATTAGGATTACTCCAAGAACCCTCCTAAGCTGCTCCAAGGCTTGGGAGCCATGGGGAGGAGGGATTCCGACTAAAAGGACGCAAAACCACGGATTCGGGCCTATCAAATCTTCAGGGAATGCCTTCATAGAGCCAAGTAGAATAGGTTTTCTTTATTGAGTAGATTGACCTGCTTTTATTTCGTATTTATTGTATAGATTGAAAGGGAGAATCCATGCCTAGGCCTTCGGGCAGGGAGTCTGGAGGAGAATTGTTGTGAGTGAATTGGTTGAACTAGAAATGGTTGAATTGTAATAATGTGTGGTAACATTCTGGGTTGTTATGATTAATTAGGTATTGTATGATGATAAAGTCCAGGAACTAGAATGTCGAGAAGGTTCGGAAAATTGGAAAGGCTTGGGTAATTAAATGACTGTGAAAGGAACGGAAGTTCCGGGAAATAAATTAGTATAAAAAGTAGAATATCATAAATGGTTATATTACCAAGGTTAAGGGAGATTTCCCCATGTTGTATTTCCATTCTAGGAGGAGGGTCAGGAATGGTGTATCTACTAGTATGTGTTAAGGGGTGAACCGGGGTTAGTCTTCGGACGGGATTCCAAGGTTAAGTTTATGTACCGGGAATGAGGGTAAGTGATGGTTATTGATTTCTAAATGTGCATTATGTGTTCACGTACTATTTCTTAGTAATGAATGAGTTGCATGTTTAGAGAATGATTTGTGAATGTCTAGTTGTCCGGTAATCAGTCTTGTGAAATGAACTTGTTTTGTTTGCTTATTGGTTTTACAAGTATGTTTGTTCATTGGTTGTGATTGATTGGACTTGGTGTGACATTCGGTTGGCTCGGGTACCATGCCTGGTATGGGTATATTAATGGTTGGCTCGGGTACCTTGTCTGGTACGGATATACTAACGGTTGGCTCGGGTACCATGCCTGGTACGAGAATACTAACGGTTGGCTGGGGTACCACGCCTGGTACGGGAATACTAACGATTGGCTCGAGTACCACACCTGGTACAGGTTCTATATTGTTTGGCTCGGGTACCACGCCTGGTACGAGTTTAATATGTATTATTGGTTGTGTTTTCCAATGGTTTCATGAGTGGGTCGGGTTGTATTCTTGACTTTTGATTGATTATGTTGGTCCTTGAGAGACCGGGTTGTTGCACTTAAGTATGGGGGATGGTCCTGGGGTGGACCAGGCATTTCATGTTAAGACTAGGTGTTGGGGTAAGGATCCTTGATCGGTCCAGGAAAGATAAAAAGGGTACATGGTATTGTTACTTGTTCATTGTTAATGTTGGTTGTGGAACCTATTCCATGTGGTTGATAAGTTTAGAAGGAAGACTTAGAGTCTGGAATTATAGTGTTATGGTTTTACTTGTCATTTCATTACCTATTGGTTCCTTGAGTGAGTCGGATATATCTGTGATTGTTGTTCCTTACATATTGGGTTCTTGAGAGGGCCGAGAGTTATTATTATTTTAGCATATAATTGGTCCTTGAAAGATCGGGTTAGTGTGCTTAAGTGACAAGGTGGTTCTTCTGCGAACTGGGATCATATGTTATTGGCATAGATGATGTCCTAGGAATCTTTGTTGGTCCAAATTATGTAAAAAGGATATATGTTTGTTGTCACTGAGATTTGTCAATGTCTATTAGACTTGTTACGTGTGGTTGATAAGCTAAAGAGGAGATTTGTGGTCTGGTTATAATGTTGACTGTGGTTACTTTTCGAGTATGGCCCTGGAGGTAATTGGGATGGTTTGTACTAGTAGGTGGCGGTATGATAGTTGTGGTCTACGTTACTAAGTAGTGGGGTTTACTCCGGGTTATTGAGTCATAGTGATTGGCTAGGATAAAAAAATGGTATCCCGGGTATGGGCATAGATGTCGGGTAATGACAAATGAGAATTAGGTAGTCTAGGTACCAAGTGTGACTTGGGAAGTCTAGGTGTCAAGGTGACTTGGGATGTCTAGGTGTCAGGGTGACTTGGGAAGTCTAAGAGATAGACAGGCTTGGATTGATATTGGGTTATAGTAAGGTGAATGTCGAAGGGTTGAGTATTGTAATTAATCATATATTTTCCTTGATTTCTTATATGATGGTATGATGGATTCGGGTCGATCGATGATGCCTGCCAGTACGTGTGTTTGTACTGATTCTACGCTTGTTATACCTTTTTGGGTATAGTATGGTTGCAGGGTTGTTGATGTTTCACAGGTTCAGGATGACAGTTCTCCAACAGCTCCTACTTCTTGCTTCTATAGTGGGAGTTGTGTCTTCTTTCATTTTTGTATCACTCTTGTAGTAGCTCTTGTACCGGCTTAGACTAGGTTCTAGAGAGGGTTGTCTTCAATTTGTAAATAGGTTATTTTCCTCGAATATTGTAAATGATTTTCTTGTATTAAAAAGGTTATTTTTATGGATTTATTTCTTTTTCCACATTACCTGTTGGTTGGGGTGGTAAGGATTCTCCTATCTAGGTGGATAAGAGTAGGTACCAGCACGGCCTGATAGTTGGGTTGTGACAGAAGAGAATAGTTTTCTCGTATAACCACTCCTCTCAGTTTTATGTTCCTTTCAGTTAACTATGATTTCTAAAAATGTGCTCATTCTCTATGAGTTTCAGTTGATTCCCTACTCTTAAACCAGATCAGATATCATGTTAGATATTCAGTTTCATGTCCCATCAGTTATTCTTATGCTCTCAGTATGCATACATGACTCATGAATTCAGCTAAGTTTATATTTCAGTCAGAAATCAGTTACCATGTTAGTACTTCATCTTTTAGAACTTAGTTGGTGGGATTGCAGTTCTTTCCCTACCATCTCAGCTTAGTTATTCTTCATTCGAGGATGAATGATCCCAAGGGGGAGATATTGTAACACCCCAAAAATTCTAAGCTAAGATCCAAGCCATTCTTCATACGTTTTTAGACTCGAATTAGATGATTTCAAATAGTACATAAGTGTTAATATCAATTCTTAAGTGTGGAAAGTGTATTAGATATGAATTAAGTCATAAAGAACCGCTAGCTCAAAGTTGAGTTGAAAGCTTCTTTACCGATTGAGGTTTAGTAAAAAAAAATTCAAGGGTCAACATCAAATGATCATAACTATTAGAAAATAAAGAGTTAGGTGGCCTAGTGCCCACCAAATTAAAGACATTTGAGTCTTCTTTCCAACGTCACCGATCACGTATTAATCTGAATCTAAAAAAAAGTTATCAGCGTTTTACTAAAATATGTTTGTCTGATAGTAACCATGAGAGGAATCCATGACTCGTGGATCAAACCACGGACCGTGGATTGCATCTGTCGAAATTAGTCCTGGAAGTTGAATTTTTACCTAAAAACCATGAGAGGGTTCCACGGGTCGTGAAATGCTCCATGGGCCGTGAAACCCACTCGTGGAACTCAGTCCAACAGCATGAAAAGTGGTCTGAAAACCATGACCTCTATCCACGGACTGTGATTCATTCCACAGGCCGTGGTTTGTGTCTATGTACTTCTGCGTCAGAAAATTTTGTACCTTTTCAAACTTATTTCTAGGGGTATTTTAGTAATTTCTTTCTTAACTCCTATACTAAGTCGTTTTAGGCTTATTTGGAGGGATTTTATCCAAACTTAGCCTTTCCTCTCCTCATTCTATCAATCAACTTCAGAAAAGAAAAATAAAAGAGCGATCTTCTCTCCACCTCAGGCCTAGGATTCTTCTCCAAAGATTCAAACCTCAGTTTTAGTTCAAGAATCTTCTACAACCAAGTATGTGGGTATTCAGTAAGGGTTTAGTTCACCCTTATGCCCAAAACCTCAGTCTTCTATTTCAAATTTCATGATGTTAGAAACTAGGATTCTTACCCAATCATGTTAAATTTTACAGAATTTAGTCCTTATGATTTCTACATGATCTATATCCTATTTTAGAAGATTTGTATCATATTTTCAATGAGTTGCATGAGCTTTTACAAGAACTTTAAGAAATCAAAAATTTATCCTGAAAGTGTAGTATTTTCATGAGAAATGGGGTTTCTTCAGAATTTAACCTAGATTATTAGCATTCAATTTTAAGCATGAATTTAGCCAGTTTTCAGTCTACTAGTTTTCTTTAAAACTTCTCATGATTTAGCTTTCCTTCAGAATTCAGTTCAGATTGTCAGTATTCAGTCTAAACAAGTTTAAGTTTCCTCACGATGATTTTGACAATGGGTTTTCATCCCAAATGAGTATGCGTGATTTTTAATCCAGTTATTTTAGTATGAAAGAACTATGCATGATTTAGCAGGCTTCGGCTTACCTTCAATATATTTTACAAGAATATGTTTTAAATATGGATTTCCAATATATGCCATTAATGATAACTTAGTAGGTTTGGTGATTAGCATGGTATCCAGATATGTCATCAATGATTACGAATTCAGTAAGTTTCATGATTAGTATGCCATCTAGGTATGTCCACATACTTTATGAACAGTTTTCAGTTATACAGCCTTTCAAAAATCATCCAGATTAATTAGGTTCTAATGCAGCATTCCAGGACTTCAATTTTAAATGAGCTATCAGAATTCAGTTTGGGAGTAGTACTTAGCACCGAGTTCGACTAAGGTTCAACGTACCCTAAAATCTTAGAACTACGTGCCACTGTAGGCTTACTTAGCCCCTTAGTTGGGCCTCAGAATTAGTGATCACGCCAGTCATACCTCTATACCTTGGCAAGGTATATTGGGTCTTCTCGATGGGGCATATACATCAGACTCTATGTTTGTCTCACGTGGTTTATATCGGTTAACAGGCTCTCCCACAAATTCAGTTTTAGTATATTCTACATGACCTTTAGTTCAGTTCAGTTGTATTTTTATTATGCTTTTTACTTCAGATCATCCTTCTTATTCATCATATCCACTTTATGATTGGGTTATTGTACGACAGTCCAGTTCTTTGCACTCAGTTTGCATTTAGCACAATATATCAATATTTTCAGCATGCTCAGCTTATCTTATAATTTATATATCCCATAGTTATAACTCAGAAATATGTTTTATACCCTCTTCAGTAAAAGAGCTTATGTTTTAAAGTGTTGACTTATGCATTCTCAGATGTTTATACTTAATCCAGTTTTCAGTTATGCCCTCATGTTACATGTTTTATCATGATTTAAATTTAGTGCATTGTCTCACATGCTCAGTACATTCAAAGTACTGATAGTATACTTCTTTGTAATGCATCCTTTCATGATGCAGGCTCTAGTGCTAGCTCTCAGAATCAGGGTCAGACAGATCGCAGCTTCTAGCCAGCAGGTGATGAGTCCTCCTTATTCGGGAACTCCTATCAGTTAGTAGTCATAGCGATTTATCTCAGTCAGTATACATTGATTAGAGACAGCTAGGGTCATGTCCCGGCTGACTATAGTCAGTGTTAGTAGAGGCTTCATAGACAGTCAGTCAGAATTATTGTACTCAGTTCCAGTTTCTTTTCTTTATAATACAGTGTTGCAAATATTTTGAAAAGTGATTCATTGAACAAGTTATCCCATAACCTTACTTCGCATAATATTTTTTAGTTTATTTATTTCTATTTAGTTGCTCATGAATTATGCAGCATAAAAGATTATCTTGGGGATACTTGTGATTTCAGATCTCGTGTTACGTCTAAGGTGTAAGCTCAGAACATGACAGTTGATGATCTTATTGGCATTGTGTCCCACCAAATTGCTTTCCTCCCCTGTACAAATCCTACTACTAGTGGTATTGCGAGGCACAAAAAATCTAGTTCGAGACAATATCTAGTAATTAGCTGAGGTGAGCTAACCGCTTTGGATCGTAGTGGCGTCTGTACTTCCTACTCTTTATTTCAATTGTCGTGTTGTGATTTTTGATCTTTGATTTTAGTCTAATAGAAATTTCATGACTACACTTGTGAAATTTTAGGCTGTCTAATATTGTGTTGGCTTATAATAATGGAAGGGTTCGCTTATTAGAACTCTTCAGATTTCAATAGCGGTTCTTAAATTTGTGTCTGATAACTTACATGCAATTACCTTGTAAATAGCCACATAATATAAAAAATATTTATATTCTAAGTGCAAAAAAGTTAAATTCTTTATCCAAAGAACAAAATATTATTGATGTGGCACCTCTTTATGTGCTCCATTCATATTTATCTTTTTTCTCCTTTTTTTGGTCTTTTCCCTATTTTTCTCATTTATATTTTGTGTAAAACAAACTCAAAAAAATGCTTCTTAATTACATTCTCCTAATTATTGATCTCTTTTTCCACCTTAGAAAGCTTAAAAGTCATTGTCAAGATTTAGTGATTTAATGATAATTTATCATGCAATAAAATAAATTTATTATTGTATGATTTATTGTTACAATTAAAAAGAAAGGCAATGAAAATTGTAAAAGAAAATGAATAGGCACATTAGTTGTAAACGGGGGTTTGTTTTTCATGGCATTTAATTGTCTTAAAATTTTATAGAGAATGACAGTTATTTGTCTTAAAGCTCTATTGAGAATAATAATTAATTATCGTAAAATTCTTTGAATGTAAAACTTCCTCACTAAAGGTCCATAATTTCCTATAACATAAAAACTATCCGTTTTAATTTCCTAAGGTTTAAATAGCACGTAATATATCATAACAATATTCAGTAATAAAGAGACATTTTCGTTACAAACTAAATCCGACAAATACTCAAAGTTTTCTCCTGTGATCAATGCCCAAAAGAAAAAACAAAGAAGAAAAAAAGGTACTTTGTTATAGACTATATGTTCCCCATCATTTTTCTTTGTGCATTAGTAATTGAAGAACACAAATTTCTCGAGCACTGGATTAATGTTTCCAAATTGATCAAGAATCAAATACAATGTCAACGTGGTCATGGATATTATTCTATCTAGGTTTGAGATCATGTTCGTTGGGTTAACTACGTCCAGATGCCATGTCCGTTGGGTTAACTCTGAGTAAGAAAAGATAGGGAGAACGGGAAAGAAGTCAAGAAAATATTTACAAACATGCATGCAATTCTATCAATCTCAAGTGTGTAAAGAAAAAAGAACTTGTCAAGAGGGAAGAAGTCAACAATTAAAGATACTGTTCCATAAGAATCAACAATTTATGGAAAGACTAGGATTCTAACCAGATATCAAGATGAAATTTCCCACTCAATTGAAAATTCAATGAACACCAATAGTTCATGATAAGAAAAACTTACATAGTGCCTTCCATGATAATCTAGAAAAAATCTGAAACATAACCTTATTTATCTGCAAGGAGGATCAAGATACACAGACCGAGCACTTAAAACAGCAGACATTTTAGAATTACAAAGACAAATCAGGCAACCAGTCCATCTTGTTACATTTACAATCTACTATTCTTCACTGGTCCCATCTCCTTTGCCTTTGCCCTTAACAAGTGCTTCTGTATTTTCCCTGTAGCTGTCTTTGCCAATGGTCCGAAAAACACTGATTTTGGGACCCAGTACTTAGGCATCTTTGATCGACTAAATTTCATAATATCCTCTGCAAAATGTTGTTGATCTGTTTCCTTTACATCAGGCTTTAATGTCACAAATGCACAAGGTGACTCTCCCCATTGCTCATCAGGCCTTGCAACAACAGAGACCTCCAGTATTGCTGGGTGTTGATATAGGATATTCTCGACCTCAACGCTACTAATATTTTCACCACCAGATATGATAATGTCCTTTGATCTGTCTTTTATTTCTATATACCCATCTGGATGTTTTACAGCAAGATCACCAGAGTGATACCAGCCTCCAGCAAAAGCAGCTTCATTGGCTTTAGGATTCTTAAGGTAGCCTTTCATCACAACATTACCCCTGAAGACGATTTCTCCCATCGTTTTCCCATCGGCTGGAACAGGTGCCATGTCCGTTGGGTTAACTACGTCCAGATGCTCCATGCTTACATATCTGACACCTTGACGTGCATTGAGACGCGCTTGGACATCAGTGGGAAGTAAATCCCACTCAGGCTTCCATGTGCATAGAGTGGAGGGGCCATAGGTTTCAGAAAGGCCATAAGTGTGTAAGACACGGAAGCCACGTTGAGTCATTGCAGCAAGAACAGGAGGAGGAGGAGAAGCACCAGCAGTGCTTACATGTACTAGCCGAGGCAGGGGAAGGATGGTCTCCTCTTTTGGGGCATTAACTATGGTATTGAGCACCACAGGTGCAGCAGAGAAATGAGTCACACCAAGATGAGCTATGGCGGAATAAACAGCCTTTGCAGTTACCTGCATATGGACCATTCCAAAAAACAAAAGGCAACCTTGTCAAGAGCCAAAAACAAGAAGCAGGGAGAAACGCAGCAATTTATTTGACCTGCCTCAAAGTTGTTATCTTTTCCAGTTACTTTTCTTCCTCCATTTCAGATATAGACCAAAAAGGAATGTGCCCCTCCTCCTCTTAGTATATTCAAAATTTTCCAGACTCCTTAATTCATGCAATAATCTTTGGGATCTCAACTAGGAAGTAGACAAGGTGTTACTTTGTAAACCAAATATCTCAAAAACCGCGCGGGCGGGTTTTTGGGCACGAATATGCTAAGACAGTAAATTTGATATTTCTCTTTAATATTCTTCTAGTCCATTTACATATTTCAAGATAGAACACTGAATAATTGTTTCTAGCCCTCATAGTTGAATTTGTGCTTTGAAACTGGAGACAAAAAGGGGGAAAAAGTGGAAGAATCTAACTCCTCATATTGTTCAAAGAGGATACTATCAACATCTCCTTTTATATTATCACCCATAATTTGCTCGCTTTATACAGGGGTGAGGATATATCACCACCTATGCTATCCTTTCAGTTTTCCAACATTTCCTGATGGATCACCCTAATTCTTTGTACATAAACTTATAGGTTCTGCAGAAGAGGAAATCACTAGATATGCATCTTCTACAAAATACTCATGGCAACTGAAGAAGTGTGCCAATGTGGTGAAACTAGAAAATCATGACTTCTATCTGTTCATTGTTAGTTCTATTGCAAAAATTTCAGGCCAAAGCCCAGTATCTCGTTATCAACTACACATGTCCAGCGATATTTCATGATCATTACGAAGGCATCGACTGTGCTATTATAAGTAACATAAATACATCATAAGAAACTCCATGTGCAAGAAAAGGACCAAGGGATCACCTGTCTAAGGCATATGTTGGTCCCACAAATTGCTGCAAGCGTCCAAGTGAAACACCAACCATTGCAGTGAAACATTGGTAGAGTCCAAAGGTACACAGCTCCCTCTTTCATACTCCAAACAACTGCATTACTTAGAGCCATAAGATAAGCACCACGATGATGAAGCACCACTCCTTTAGGACTGGCTGTCGTACCAGAAGTATAACCCAGAGCAATACTCTGCCACTCATCCTGTGGTGGCTTCCATGGAAAGTCTGGGTCACCAGTTTCCAAGAAATTCTCATATTCAACTGCCCCTTTCCCTAAAGCATATTGGAATGGGGCGGGATCACAATTTTTATCAGCAATAACTATAAGAAGTGGTCGATTTGATTTTCCTTTGCTCTTATTTTCTAAAAAATTTAATGCTTCCTCAGCCAATGGAAAGAATTCTTGGTCCACCATGACAACTGCAGCTGAGCAATGGCCCAAAAGAAAAGCAATTGTGTCTGCATTTAAACGAACATTGACAGCATTTAAAACAGCTCCAGCCATTGGAATTCCAAAATGAGCTTCATACATAGCAGGTACATTTGGCGCAATCACAGCAACCTGACATGAAGCCAAAAAAGGGAAGGACTTATAAGGTTTCCGCTGCATACCAGAAAACTGTATTTTCTCAAGAGGATAACATTGTACATCCCTATAGAATTGATAGATGATAGAGAGTTTCTGTATGTCCATTCAATTCATATGGAGAAACAAATCGAGACAGACAATGCAACATTTACAAATATTTTAGTTTCTGTCCGTCGTGAGAAGAGGCAATTCAGAACCTGATCATATATCTCCCAACTACTACTTTTTCAATTAATTCTTGAACTCTTCTTTGAAGACAATAGGTTTAGCTTAATTAGCTTTTTAGTGAATAATCTGAAAGAATTTTTGGAATTAACGGGCTTTCTAACAGGGATGATCCGTGAAACTTTTGTAAATTAAAGCACTTCATTAGTGCTGATTTTTGAATAATATAATATACTTGACAACTCTACTTCTCTTCGTCCTTCCTAAGTTCCCTTAAAATTCCTACAAATTGGGGCTGAGAAGTTTAAAGTAAGAAAACATAGATAATGGCATAGCATCGATTGTGACTCCTGATAACCCCAGAACAAGACAAAAGAATGGGGAAAGGTAACCTCCATCCAGAGAATGAACTTACAGAAATGCAAGGCACAAAACCACATAATGACCTACCAGAATATGACGCTTTATCAATAAATCAAAGACCATTCTGTACTTTCCAAACTAAAGGCCAATCTGTCTCCAACCACTCATTTGCTCCATAAGGAAACGGGAAGATGTGAGCTTAGTTTGTAGAATCTGTACATTGTTTACGTTATTGTATGCATAATCTCCAACAGCCAAGGATCCTTGCTAGCTTATGTATTACTTTTATTTAAACATTTTCCTTTCTGATCTCCAGGGAGGCCAAATAAGTACTCCTCTTCTTTTCCCTAGTATATCCAGAAAATTCAACTAACTTGTATGGTCAGTTTGTATTAGTTTAGTGATCCATAAAGAGTGGAAGAGGGAGAATGAAGTGAAGATGTAAAACAGCTTGCTCTAAACCATTCAAGTTGAAGCAGTTCATTGAAATGCCAAATTCTCACTTAGCAACAGACATAACTCCAACATGAGTATTCTGTGGTGTAGAGGTTAACTGAACGGCAACAGTACCATCAAAAGAGCTAATTTTAAATTTCAGAACTAGCAAATAAAGATTCGAAGAAAACATAGAACAAGAAAAGACATACGCACATCAATTATGGATAATACTCTCACCTGCAACAAGGGAAAAGCTCTCTAAAGGAGCACAAATGTCTCTGAGACTTGCACCAACTCATGCCTAAGGCAATCTCTCCTAACTATTGGCGGCTTTGTAGTTACATTAGTCAATTTTACATGGACTAGTGCCCAAGAATTACCCTTGTCCATACTGCGAGTCTTGGGAAGCACAATATCAGAACTGCTAAATAGATCAGGATGGTGAGATAAATCAATGCCAGCAAACGCACGAAAAATCACTACGCAATTTACAGAAATATCTATAACAGTGGCAGGGTGCAAAGACCCTCATATGAATGTAGTCTCAAGTAGTCTTTGGAATTAAATCCTATATGACTAACTACAACTATCTCATCCGTAATATAATCAAGAAGGAAAATGGATTTATAGGGATTATATTGGATTGGATCAGTACACAGGAAAGTTATTTGGTTTAGTCGAAGTAACACTATACTAACTGATAGTGTGTGTGATCATTTAATAGACCGTACATCCAATATTACATCTAGTCTATCTTTCTCAGAATCTTGAAAAAATATGGAAGGGTGCGTGTCGGATCTTCCAAAGTAGTGCATTTTTGGTGGATCTGACACGGATGAGGAAACATTTTTGAAAAATTCGGGCAACAGAGGATCAAGCCGAACATATACCAAATCACCACCTAGGTGCACAACCATATTTACTCTTAGTCTTTCACCACAACAAAAAAAATCTCACTTTACTTAAAACGTTGTTATCCAAAGCAGACACTAACGCAGTCTTCCAAAAGATATTTTAAGCTTTTGCTAACAGTAACTGTGTACAAGTTCTGCACCCACTATTCACCAAAAGTATGGCGAGCTAGAACGCGGAAAACAAAGGTCACATGGGGAAAAACTAAGATAAGAAAACGGACTGCTACCTAAAAATCTATTCTTGGAAACATTATTAATTACCATTACCAAACAAGAAATGAAGTAGGATACCGTGCTTCCAAAAGTGATGGAGCGTTTGGTAAGAGCAGAAGCCAGTTGACGGCAACGGCGATAAGTCTGGAGCCACGTATAGTCAACGGAGCCGTGAATTAACGATTTTCGATTCGGATGCACCATCGCTGCCCTTTCCAAGAACCATAACGGCGTTAAAGCTGTGTAGTTGGCCGCATTCTTTGGAAGATCGTCGATATCTCTCTCCACCACCATTCTTCTATCTCTCTCCCTTTGGACTTTACTGGAATAGTTTGTGAAAATGGAATTTATATATCTTCGGTGGGAGTTTATAGTTTAAAATATTATATGTGACTCTGCGTTGTGTTGAGCTATTTTAATTTCTCGTCCTTTTATATTGGATAGGTTGGCTATGGTGATGACACTGATGAGCACAAAAGACAAGTATTGTTTAATCATATTCTACCATTTGAATACCAATTTGCTAGATAAATTTTCTTTATCAAATTTAACCCTCTACTTTAAAATATTAGTCACTTTCATCCTCCGTTACACTATGTGATCAAATTTATCTCATCATCAACAACTCTGACCATTTCTTTCTTTCCACTTTAGCTTTTCAAGTCACTGTGCATTCACACGTGCTTAAGGAAACAAAGTGTGCAAAAATAGTAATTCAGATAAATAGATAATATGACTATTAATGAAAGGATATAGGATCAAAGGGTCTGACTAAAGGTCAATCAAATTAGGGAGGCTAGAAAATATCAAATGAGTCAAAGAAATCTTATCCTGAAAAATAAAAGTCAAAGAAATCTTATAATCATCTTTTAAACTAAGCAAAACTTAGTGAACCTAAGGGGTCGTTTGGTACACGATCGTTTGATACGCGGGATAAGGTGGATATCCCATGGTTAAGTTTGGTACTAAATTTATATCATGTTTGGTTAATGGTATAAATTTATTTCGAAACTAATTTATACCATCAATCAAGCATAGTATAAGTCTAATATCAAACTTAATCTTGGGATATCCCATTTTATACCACCCAACATGGAATTATTTAATACCACCTCCTATATGGTATAAAATAGTACTGGGATTATAATCCCAGAACTATAATCCCGAGATAATTTAGTCTATGTACCAAACGACCCCTAATAGTCTTGAAATCAAGCTTTAAGTGTCACAAGATATGTTATTTAGTTATTTCAAGCGCACATAATTTTCAACTCACAGGGAATATGGCTTAATTCATACCCAAGCCTAACTCTACTAATACCAAACAGGCTATAGAGTACACCTAAGATTTATATCAGGTTTCATTAACTTTATTCTAAGACTCCAAAGTACCTTTTAAATTTTTGAAATTTGTGCAATGATTAGCTTCTCTCTCGGTGCACGATAGCACAACTGCTCCAACCATGGGGAAGAAGGCTCGCTTTCCTTCACAAAAGGCTATACAGGCTCAGGCTACTATTGTGCAAGCTCAGCGAGGAAGGAAAGGGAAAAATAAAGTACCGGTAAGTACATATGAGCACCCTCATTTTGTGCTCAGATCTACTGCCACCGCTGCAAAGAAGGAGAACACTACGCCCATGTAGACTCACTCCCAGCAGATGAAGATAGATATCACACAATTCGCAAGCAGATCGGCGATTCACTAGACATCGGCTACCAATGTAACAGTGGCCAATGAAACAATGATAAAAAAATTGAGATAGAGAAAATGAAAGTTCTTCAAGCCCAGGAACAATGGAGGGAGCTTACATCTCCAACCTATGAAGGAAGTAACAAGCTAAGAATAGTACGAAATCATGGCAGACGAGGTTAAAGAAGAAACTACAACACAAACTAAGGGATCAATTTGGAACAATTTTGACATCTCCAAGATCTCGAATGCAGGATTCAAGTTGGAATACGTTTCTCCTACAAAGCATGGTGAGATTCCTACCATACATATTGAACTGAAAGATTATAGTTCTGAAGTAGCTTATTGGAAAAATGTTGTTGTTTGTTATGTGTTGGGGGCACACCCACCTTTTTCTGTAATTCAGGGCTATATACAGAGCATGTGGGAAAAGTATGGGTTAAATAAAATAGTGATGTTGAAGAATGGTATAATCCTTGTTCGATTTGATAGCGAGGTAGGGAAAAATAAAGTCATAAAAGGTGGGATCTATCATTTTGATAATAAGCCCTTCATTGTGAAGGCTTGGAATGAGGATATAGAATTCACAAGGGATGAACTCTACTCAGTGCCTATTTGGGTTAAATTCCCAGTCCTTGATTTCAAATAATGGAGTGCAAGGGGCTTGAGTAAGATAGGAAGTCTAGTAGGATAGCCATTTGTGGCAGATCATAACACTGAGAATAAAAATGAGTTGAACTTTGCAAGACTGTTGGTTGAAATGGATATAGGAGCAAAATTACCTGATGTGGTGTTCTTCAGAAATGATAAAGGTAACATAATGGAATAAAAGGTACTATATGATTGGAGAACTTCATGATTGTGTGCAGGAAGAAGAACCCTCCTAAACATAGGGAGTCAGACAACCAACAAGCTCCAACTAATCAGGTTGTGTCAAAGAATCAACAAGTAGTGACTATTTCAAGCATACAACAAGGTAATCACAGATTCAAATAGGGAAGACCAAAGAAAAGGATCAGGTGGTGCGAGAAAATGGTAAGGCACGTAGTCAGAAGGTGCAAGAAGGGTGGATTACTCCTGTTAAAATAAGGAGGAATAGTACAATGGAAACACCTCCAAAGCTTATGTATAGCAATTCCTTTATGACACTTGATGCTCCTGATACTAGCTTGCAAGCTATACATGCGGCTGGTGAAAATGTGGGAGGCCATTCCATTCCTCTTGTTGGGAATGGTTAAGCTTCTAGTATGGAATGTGAGGGTTCTTAATGGCCCTAATAAGCAAAGAGGTGCAAATCCTTTGCAATAATGAAGTAGTAGGGTTGATAGGCCTACTAGAAACTAAAATAAAGAAGGATAGATGGGACCAAATAACTGCTAAGTTGTCTGGAGGTTGGAACCATATCCATAATCTGGAAGATCATTGTAATGGAAGAGTTTTGATTACTTGGAGACCTGACTATTACAATGTCATTCTACTAAGTAAAAATGCTCAGGCCATCACATGTGAGATATTGTATGTACCTCTGCAACTTAAATTTGTTATTTTCCTTGTATATGCTTTTAACACAAAAGAAGAAAGAAGGGCTTTGTGGGAGTATCTAGCTGCTTACTGTTCTACCTACCAAATGCCTTAGATGACTTTTGGGGACTTTAATTAAGTACTGAAAATAAAGGATAGGATAGGAGGAAACCTTGTGTCATGGGCAGAGGTGGTGGATTTTCGAAATTGGGTTGATGAGTGTGGTTTAATTGAGTCGCGTCTGCAGGGCAACCAATAAACTTGGCATGATAGAAGTGAAGGTCAGAGAATTTACTTAAAAATTGATTGAGTCTTTATCAATAATAACTGGTTAAAAGCAATGCCTGATATCAAAGTGCATGTCCTTCATGAGGGAATTAGTGATCACTGTCCCTTGAGAATCTCCTTAGATGATGTTGCCCATAGATTTAGGAAATCTTTTAAGTTTTGCAATGCTTGGATACAACACCCACTCTTCCTATGAAGTATCCAATAGGTTTGTAACTCTCCTATTGAAGGATGCAAGGTGTTTAAAGTGGTTAGGAAGCTGAAATAGTTAAAGAAAAAATTTAAAGTACTGAACTCTCAGTACTTTAAAGACATAGAAACTAAGGCCAAAAAAGATAAAGAGGCACTCCTTGCTGCACAACAACAGTTGCAAACTGATCCCTTGAACCTAAAATTCCGAAGTATCAAAAGTTCAGAAAAACCTCCTATATGGCTGAGGTGTTCTTGCAACAAACGAGTAAAGCTACATGGGTAAAGCTTGAGAATGACAATACTAAGTACTTTTATTTAGTTATAAAACATAAAAAGCTACTGCAGGCCGTTACTTAATTGAAGAATGATCGAGGAGATTGAAAATTTGATCCTGAAGTGATAGCCCAAATATTTGTGTCATACTATGAAGGGTTGTTGGGGGGAAACATGCACTAATAGAATGAAAGCTTTAATTGGTGTTTACACAATGGAACTAGACTGACTTTTGATCAACAGATGAATTTATTAAAGCCATTTAGTGGAGATGAGGTGAAACATTCCATATTTCATATTGATAGTCATAGGAGTCTAGGTCTAAATGGATACAATAGTGGCTTTTTAAAAGAAACATGGTCTATAATTGACCAAGATATCATAGAAGCAGTGCTGGAATTTTTTCAAAATGGAAAGTTCCTTAAATAGTTGAATGCTACTTGTATTGCCTTGATTCCTAAGGTAACTAGACCTAAGGTGGCCAGCCATTTCAGACCTATATCTTGTTGCAATGTGATATACAAGTGTATTTTCAAGATGATTTGCGATAAATTGAAAGAGGCAATTACTCATATTGTGGTTGAGAAACAGTCAGTTTTTGAAAAAGGGAGATCAATATTACATAATATCCTTATATGTTATGATATTATAAGGCATTATAATAGGAATACAACTCCTAGATGCCTCATGAAGATAGACCTAAGGAAAGCATATGACATAGTCAAATGGGAATTTCTAGAGAAAGTGCTGATAGGATATGATTTCCCAACAAGTTTCATTAAGAAAGTTATGACATGTGTGACTTCTCCTAAGTACTCATTGAAGGTCAATGGTGAGAATCATAGTTACTTTGAGGGGAAAAGGGTACTAAGACAGGGCATCCTATGTCCCTCCTGTTATTTGTTCTTGTTATGGAATATCTGTGAAGACTATTGATCACTATGAGTGCATTTCCTGATTTCAAGTTTCACCCCATATGCAAAAACTTGAAACTAACTCACCTTATATTTACTGATGACCTGATGATTTTTTGTAAGGCAAATGAAGATTCTGTGAGTAGAGTAATGGAAGATTTGTCCCACTTTATCAAGGTTTCTTGATTGATTGTCAATATGAAAAAATCACATATCTTTATGGCAGGAACATAAGATGCAAAGAAGGAACAATTGCTGGCCAAAATTGGGTTCTCCCTAGGTTCATTTCATATAAGGTACCTTGGCTTACCTTTGTCCCTAAGAAGTGGAGTAAAATGGATTCTAACTAACTAATTAAAAGATAACTATTAGAATAAATAATACACATTCTAGACAGTTATCATATGCTGGAAGGTTACAAATCATCAATGCTGTCTTATTTTCTCTACATAGATTTTGGGGATCTGTATTCATATTATCACATAGTGTTCTTAAGGAAGTTAGTAAGAAGTGTAGGGAATATTTGTGGAAGTACAGAGGAGAAGAAGAGGGTATGTCTAGTGGCATGGGAAAAAGTCTGTAATTCCAAGAAGGTAGGTGGTTTAAATATCAAAGATTATAGAAACTGGAATGTTGCTTCAGTGGGAAAGTTACTATGGCAATCGGTGGACAATAAAGATGCACTGTGGATTAAATGGGTACATGGCATATATTTAAAAACTGACACAGATATCTGGACTCATAAAGCTCCATAGGATAGTAGCTGATACTGGAGGAAGCTTAATGGCTTGAAGGAAGAAATGAGAGAGTGGTATAGTAATGGTAGATATACTCTTACTGGTGATGGGAAGTATTCTATCACACATAGTTATATTGCTGCTATTGTGTAACACCCTAAAAATCCTAAGCTAATACCTAAACCTTTTTCATGAGTATCATGATTATTTTCCTAGTGTGATGAGTGTTTTGTATGCGAATCATATTCATAAGAAACTCCTATCATCAAGTTAAATTGCAAGCACCTCACCCAAGTAAGTTTTATGTAAAACTAAATTAGGGTCAAATTCAATAGATCATTTCTCCTAAAATAGAAAGAATTAGGTGGCCTAATACCTACCAAATTAAAGGTTTTTGAGTCTTCTTTCCAACACCACTGACCGCGCATTGATCCAAGTCAAGATTAAAAAGTTATGGGTATTTTACTGCAGCACTGTCAGTGACTACGGACAGGATGACAAACCGTGGTTCTGAACCACGGTCCGTACTGTGACTTGTGATTTCTCACCTGAACCTTAAAATTTTCATCTTCAAAACCACTGTTTGATTCACGATCCGTATACCAAAACCACGGTCTGTAGAGTGACCCGTGGTTTGTCAAAATTCAGCTTTTCTTTCCTAGATTCCATGAGTGACTTAACGGATCATCATTTTGAACGACAGTCCATCCTGTAACTTGTGGAATCACCTTCAGAGAGGTACCAAGTCCTCTAAATTCCATGAGTGGGTTGACGACCCGTAAACCTATTCCATGACCCATCCTTCCATCCGTAGTTTCTGAGGGTCAGAGGATCCTTATTTCCTAAAGTCAAAACCAAGAGTCACAAGACGGGCCGTCGTTCAGAATCATGGACCGTAGAGTGACTCGTGGAATGGAATTTCAGTAGACTCTCAGAAATAGTTCCTAAAACCACAAACCAGATGATGGTCCATCATTTACTTTGACGGTCCATAGACTAACTCGTGGTCCCTGAAGCCGAGTTATTTTATCAGTTTTTCCAAGCTTAAGTCCAGGGGTATTTTTGTAATTTTCTAGTCTTTTAACTCCTCTACTAAGTTGTTTTAAGCGTATTTAGAAGGGTTTTTATTCCCACTTAGCCTAAGTTCTCTCCCATTCTTTCAATCAAGTTCCAAAAGAAAAAAAGGAGTTCCATCCTCTCAAGCTTCAAGTTAGGGTTTCAGCTCCAAGTCTCAAGCTCCAAGTTCAAGTCTCCTCTTCTTTTCAATTTCAAGTGGGTTAGCTTTAATCAAGGTATGTGGGTATTCAACAATGGGTTCCTTTCACCCTTGTGCCTAAAACTCCTAATTTTCTGTTTTGATTTCATGAACTTTCAAATTAGGGTTCTTACCCAATTCTTATGAGTTTTGCTATAAATTGTCTTCTCATGATTCTATTATGAAATTTATATTAAATTGCATGATTTTGCATGAGTTTTTACATGTGAACTCCTATTTCATGAATTAAAGGCTAATTATGGTAAATCCTACATGTATGAATTAATTTAAGTAAATTGGGTATTTGATAACATATTTTCCATGGATTTTCAAGCAAGTGCATGCATAGGTCCTATGTTCTATGAAAATATATGTTATTATAAATTTGAAATAGAGTCATGCAAGTTTTAAAGTTATGAATTATTATGTAAGGCAAGACCCCCGATGTGCCATCAATTCTCATGAATTATTTTCTAAGCCAAGATTTGTGAGTAGTATGAAGATTCGGGTTATGAACATGTTTATGAACAAGTTTTGAAATCTTGATATGTCACATGTATGTGAGCCTTATGCTATATATATATATATATGTGTGTGTGTGTGTGTGTTTTGAGAGTAGTATTTAGCACTGATTTGGACCGGGTGAGAGTACCCTTAGTCCCAAAACTATGTGCCACCGTAGGTACCCTCTGTGGCTTATGACAGGATCCTGGTATGACATGGTTCTAACTTTGGCCGGTTAGGATAGCCTTTTTCAGTCTGGGTGCATGACACTGGACTCCATGTAGCTCAGCATGGTTTATGTCGGTTAAGAGAAACTCCCACATAATTATTTTCAGGCTATGAAGTTATATGATACTTTACTTTGAATCTTGACTTTATTTCATGTTTTATGTCTTATATCTTGACAATTTATTATGCTATCTCTTTTTACGAGCGAGTTCCTTTTTAAGTATGTTTTCTTATCATAATCATGCATATCTCACATACTCGGTGTATCCTATAGTACTGACGCATACTTTGTGCTGCATCCTCTTGATGTTGCAGATTTAGGTTCTCTCCCTTAGGTACGTGGCTAGAGATCGCAGGCCATTTCCAGTCAATGTTAGTGAGTCCTCATTGTTCGAGGGCTAGTTATGATTCTAGCTAGTTTTTAATTATTTACTTCTGTACCTTGAGTTAGCTAAGGTCTTGTCCTTGCAACTCCTTATGTCATGTGTAGAGGCTTTTCAGACATAGATAGTATTCGAGTCTCTTGTTTTAGATTGTGTTTCATCTTGACTTATCATTTATGTTTTGGGTTGCCTAACTTTCTATTTATGCTTCCACCATATTTCCTTTATGAATGACTGAGCATGCTATGACCAAGGGTTAACTTGGGACACTCATGGTCCCGGGTCCTGTGTTACATCCAGAGGGTAGCCTCGGGGCGTGACAAACTTGGTATTAGAGCATCAGGTTCAAGAGTCCTAGGGTGTCTGAAAGCCACATCAAGTAGAGTCTCTTTCATGAGTGTGAATCGCGCCACACTTATAAGAGGGAAGCTACGAGGTGTTTTAGGAAAAAACTTCACTTCTTTATGTTCACTATCGTGGGATAGAGTTCGTCTACTTACCCTTCTAATCCATTTCGTACGCATTTCAGATAATGTCTCCACGAAGAAACCCCACAAGGACTGTTAATCCGACCAATCCAGATCATGAGGTTACGAATGCAGAATTTCGTGAAGCCATCTATATATTGGCTCAAGCCATGACAGCTCAGTTGAATAAGAAAGAGAAACTAAAAAAGAGGAAGAGGAAGAATAAGAAGACCAGAACATGAAACCAATCGTCTTCTCAGCAGAGTTCATTCAGACCAACCCCATCTTCAGTTAACAAACCTGCTCTCGATTCTCAGTCTTGTCACCATAGGGCTCCGAAGACCTTGAGGTACCCTCATTGTAGTAGTTGTGGTATGTTTAACCTAGGTGATTGCCTTGCTGTCAAATATAGTTGTTTTAGGTGTGGGCATTTAGGCCATAGGATCAAGGATTGCCCCTCAGCTAAGCGGAGCAACAATGGTGTTCATCTCCAAAACCAATTACTTTCATTGCCTAGCCAACTGGGTCAGAGTATTCCTCCAGAAGTTTAATCAAATACGTCACTAGATTTTCTTCCTTCATGCATCCATAGTCCATGGACCCCTATTCTTGTTTGGTTGTGAGTTGTCTTAACCTAGAACAAAGTGGAGATAGAAGGGGTGAGGCTTAGACTTTTAGGCGAAGGAGAACCTTAGACTATAGAAGGAAGTGGGTATTCATGGTAGATTCTGGAGTAGTGTATACTCTGTAAAATGATCATAGTTCCTTTGAGAGGTTGGTGAGACATTCATAGACTTAGAAGGGTTGTATAAATCTAAGAGGGAGATAGTAGGATGTAGAATCGGTCAGATTTTAGAGGCTCGGGTATTGATGCTTTTGGGTGTTAGAACAAGGTTAGGAGGGGAGGCAGGAGCTTAATTTCATCCTAGCATCCTAAGTATACTTCTGCCATCACGATACCTTTTTGCATGCCTTGTGTATTAGCGCCATCGTCCTATTTCAAATTTATGCACCCCATTCAAATTCACACTCATATTTAGCTTCTAGAGTGACAAGTGATTGCTTCAGACAATGATTCTAGTCTTACTCTGTGATTCCATAAATCCCAGCTTTATGCCTCGAGGTTTGTTATTTATGTAAACTCATGTATCTCACCACGCTCTCTCACCACACTCAGTCCTATTTACTCAGTTCAGTCCTCAGACATGCCTTAATGGCAAATCAAATCATGTTATGTCATGTATATGCTCATACCTGATTCTTGAAATGATTTACGCTTATGATTTCCTTACTCTAAAGCCCTTTTACCTTTGCATTTGATGACGAGGGGTGGTGATCCCCGCTAATTCATGTCTTACGTGCCCAGTATATGAAGTGCTCATACCTATTGTGATGAATTCCCCAAGCCTTACCTTGAGTGGCTTGATCACGCTAAGTGTAAGTCAAGATCAATCAGTATTTCTTCATTCATGATACTCATGTCTCCTTGTAGAAGTTCTTGATGTTGCAGGTCCTAAATATGCCAGGGAAGAGGGGAGAAGTCTTGGATAGGGTAATCCATAAAATCATTAGGTGACCATAGTGATAAGCTTGAATATCGTGATGAAGTATATGTGGACCCTTGTTTTGCGCAACTAGTGACCCTTTGATTAGGAGCTCAAGATTAGTTGGTTGTTGTGATAAGAAGGAATACTATTCTTAGGAGATAACTCTAGATGCATGGGGTTTAGTCGAGGTAGGCTTGAACATGGAGAAAGCAGGTATTTAGACTCAGACCTTAGTATCTATATGTGCCCAAGTGAGTATTTTTTTATAGCATGATAAGTGTGGTATTTAGAAGATAATAGTTTTTCCGTATAGCTACTCCTCTCATTTTTATGTTCCTTTCAGCTAACTACGATTCCTAAGAATGCGTTCGTTCTTTATGAGTTTCAGTTAAGTCCCTACTCTCACTCCAGACCAGTTATCATGTTGGGTATCTAGTTTTATATCCTATCGGTGTTCTTATACTCTCAGTATGCATAGAGGTCTCACGAATCCATCTTAGTTCATATTTTAGTCATAAATAAGTTACCATGTAAGTACTCCAGCTTTTAGAACTCAGTTAGCGGGATTGCATCTCTTTCCCTACCACCTCAGCCTAGAGAGTCTTCATTCGAGGACGAATGATCCCAAGGGGGAGATATTGTAACACCCCAAAAATCCTAAGCTAATACCCGAACCTTTTCCATGAGTGTAATGATCATTTACCTAGTGTGGTGAATGCTTTGGATGCGAATCATATTCATAAGAAACCCTATCATCAAGTTAAGTTGCAGACACCTCACCCAAGTAAGTTTTCATGTAAAACTAAATTAGGGTAAACTTCAATTGATCATTCCTCCTAAAATATAAAGAGTTAGGTGGCCTAGTACCTACTAAATTAAAAATTTTTGAGTCTTCTTTCCAACGCCACCGACCGCGCATTAATCCAAGTCTGGAGTAAAATGTTATTGCCATTTTACTGCAGCACTGTCAGTGACTATGGACGGGATGCGAACCGTGGTTCTGAACCATGGTCCCTACTATGACTCGTGATTTCTGACCTGAACCTTAAATTTTTTATCTTCAAAATCACTGGTTGGTTCACGACCCGTAGACTAAAACCACAGTGCGTAGAGTGACCCATGGTTTGTCAAAATTCAGCTTTTCTTACCGAGATTTTATGAGTGACTTGACGGGTCGTCATTTTGAACGACGGACCATCCTGTAACTCGTGGAATCACTTTCAGAGAGGTACCAAGTAGTCCTAAATTCCATGAGTTTGTTGATGGCCGTCAACCTATTCCACGACCCCTTCTTCCATCCATAGCTTCTGAGGGTTAGAGGATCCTTATTTTCTAAAGTCAAAACCATGAGTCACAGGACGGTCCGTCGTTCAGAATCACGGACCGTAGAGTGACTCATGGAATGGAATTCCAGTAGATTCCCAGAAATGATTCCTGAAACCACGAACCAGGTGACGGTCCGTTATTTACTTTGATGGTCTGTAGACTGACTCGTGGTCCCTGAAGCGGAGTTATTTTATCAGTTTTTCAAAGCTTAAGTCTAGGGGTATTTTTGTAATTTCCTACTCTTTTAACTCCTCTACTAAGTTGTTTTAAGCGTATTTAGAAGGGTTTTTATTCCCACTTAGCCTAAGTTCTCTCCCATTCTTTCAATCAAGTTCCAAAAGAAAAAAAGGAGTTCCATCCTCTCAAGCTTCAAGTTAGGGTTTCAGCTCCAAGTCTCAAGCTCCAAGTTCAAGTCTCCTCTTCTTTTCAATTTCAAGTGGGTTAGCTTTAATCAAGGTATGTGGGTATTCAACAATGGGTTCCTTTCACCCTTGTGCCTAAAACTCCTAATTTTCTGTTTTGATTTCATGAACTTTCAAATTAGGGTTCTTACCCAATTCTTATGAGTTTTGCTATAAATTGTCTTCTCATGATTCTATTATGAAATTTATATTAAATTGCATGATTTTGCATGAGTTTTTACATGTGAACTCCTATTTCATGAATTAAAGGCTAATTATGGTAAATCCTACATGTATGAATTAATTTAAGTAAATTGGGTATTTGATAACATATTTTCCATGGATTTTCAAGCAAGTGCATGCATAGGTCCTATGTTCTATGAAAATATATGTTATTATAAATTTGAAATAGAGTCATGCAAGTTTTAAAGTTATGAATTATTATGTAAGGCAAGACCCCCGATGTGCCATCAATTCTCATGAATTATTTTCTAAGCCAAGATTTGTGAGTAGTATGAAGATCCGGGTTATGAACATGTTTATGAACAAATTTTGATATCTAGATAAGTCACATGTATGTGAGCCTTATGCTATATATATGTGTTTTAAGAGTAGTATTTAGCACCGAGTTGGACCAAGTGAGAGTACCTTTAGTCCCAGAACTACGTGCCACCATAGGTGCCCTCTGTGGCTTATGACAGGATCCTGGTATGACATGGTTCTAACTTTGGCCGGTTAGGACATCTCTTTTTAGTGTGGGTGCATGACAATGGACTCCATGTAGCTCAGCATGGTTTATGTCGGTTAAGAGAAACTCCCACATGATTATTTTTAAGCTATGAAGTTATATGATACTTTACTTTGAATTTTGACTTTACTTCGTGTTTTATGTCTTATATCTTGAAAATTTCTTATGCTATTTTTTTTACTAGCGAGTTCCTTTTTAAGTATGTTTTAAGTATATTTTCTTATCATGATCATGCATATCTCACATACTCGGTACATCCTATAGTACTGATGCATACTTTGCGCTACATCCTCTTGATGATGCAAATTCAAGTTCCCTCCCTCAGACACATGGCTAGAGACTGCAGGCCATTTCCAGTCAGTGTTGGTGAGTCCTCATTGTTCGAGGGCTAGTTATGATTCTAGCTAGTTTTTGATTATTTACTTTCGTACCTTGAATTAGCTAGAGTCTTGTCCTAGCAACTCCTTATGTTATGTGTAGAGTCTTTTCAGACATAGACAATATTCGAGTCTCTTTTTTCGGATCGTGTTTCATCTTGACTTATCATTTATGTGTTGGGTTGTCTAACTTTCTATTTATGCTTCCGCCATTTTTTCTTTATGAATGACTTAGCATGCTATGACTAAGGGTTAAATTGGAACACTCGTAGTTCCGGGTCCCGTGTTACGTCCAGAGAGTAGTCTGGGGGCATGACATATTGGGACACAAAGGAGATATGCAATTGTTGATCTTATTTGGAGTGCTGCAGTATAGCCTAAGTACAGGATGATCATGTAGCTTGTAGCTCAAGGAAGGCTCCTGATTAAAGAGAGACTCATCAAAATGGAGATTCATGTGGAGAATGTACAGTGTTGTCTATGTACAACCCAGTCTTTGGAAAATGCTCAACATTTATTTGTAGATTGCCCTTGGTTTCAAATAGTAAAGGATGCTTTTATGCTATGGAGTGGATTAAAATTGCAGGCATATGCAGTGCAATAGGTCTTGCAGGCCATTAAAAGGAAGCATTGACATCAGCTTAAAAAAGAGGTGGTAGCAACCATTTGGAGTGCCTTGATTTATCACACTTGGAGAGCTAGAAATTGGAGGCTGTAGAGAGGCATAATTGTAGATACAGAGTTGATAGTGGTACAGATAAAGAAGGATCTTATAGAGAGAATTAGCACACTAAAAATGTCTAAGAAGATACATAGTGGTAGAGTTAGTTTGAAACATTTACTATGTAACTAGACTGTTATGGGTCTAGATTTCATGAACACCCTTCCTAGAAGGTGGTTTGTGGAACTAGGTGCCTTTAGTTTGTAGTTTCTTTTTTTTTTGGTTATCAATGATAATATTCACCGTTGTTACCATAATCTTTATGCTAAACTATTCTAAAAAACCAAAAATGTATCTGGTTCGAATATCCATCCATTGAAAAAGAACCATGATCTAAAGAAAAATTATAAGGGATTATTATCTACTAAAATAAAAAAAAAGCTAATTATTGAAGCAAAAAAATATTGCGTGTTTCTTTTGTGTTTTCAATTTTTTGAAAACACAATCAAACTATTACTAATATACCATTACTTACTACAAATAGAACTTCTAGTGATTGAAAGTTACTACTCATAGACTAAACTTACTAACTATTACGAACATGAATTTAGTGAATTTTACAACTCATAATATATAAAACAAGAAACAAATAAAACAAAATCAAGTGAAAAAATAGAAAAATTCAAATAATAGCTATAATATACAACCATCCAAAAAAATGAAACAAAAAATTTCCACAACAATACAAAGTTTCAACACATTGCCAAAGAATATTATAAGGCCTAAAAAATTTAAACCTTTAAATTTGGCCAATTCAAAATTAAAATCTCAAAATCAAACCAAACCTAGAGCATGGGGTTTACCTTAGAGTGATAAGGGCGTAAAATATTTGAATGAACTAGGATAGGTGTCAAGGTATTTTGGACTATAATGTGAATACCCAAATTTATCAAGGAACAAAGGTTTCCAAGGGAGATCACCTCATGAGTAGGTAGGATGTTCGAGGGAGGCTAGAAGCACGCTTAGGTAGTGATGCCCAGCTAGTCACGAGCACCAATGCAAGCACACACGAGCGGGCACCTGGGTGTGCCTCGCAGTATGTGCATAATGCGAGCGACAACGCGAGCGTGCCTAGGACATTTTAGAATATCTTCAAGAGATAATTCTAAATTATTTTGTGGCATCTAAAAGTTTCTAATGACTATTTATGATGAGAATAAATGTTAGCAATTATATGTGTCATGACCCAAATTATAGGATCGTGCAGACACCTACTCGATCTAACTCGATAGGAAAACCCCTTACCACCCATTCATTATTTATGCGGAAATCCTTTTAAAACATCATAGTAAATAGTCAACTAAATTAAAACTCATGAATAATAAGCAAAATCCTTAAAACCACACAAGTTCTTAAAATAATAACTACAATGATTTTCCAAGGGCCTCGTGTTAGACCTCTAGATTAGGCTTATATTTATACAAGTGTACGTGATTTGACAAGTAATATAGTACTTGTAAGTCTAGATTATCGATCCCACAAAGAATTGATGAATTGATACTATAATGAACTCCTATTCCAACTATTCAGTGATGTAAACAAGAGAAGATTGTTTAGTTTAGCTAATTAACTATTAACTACTATAATTCTAATACTTAGAATGATATTAGGTTATTATGTGATTTCAGATATGATTAGTGATCCAGGGTTAAAGACTTAGAATAATCTAGTTGAGTTATCGGTTGACTAGTCTGACTGATTCTCTGAGTTACTAGTTGTGGATTTATATTCACGATGTTGAGCGTCTTTCCAAACTGCCTCTACGCCTACTCGACTATTCCTAATATCTATATTCCTATGGTCATTGGTGATAGTAAAGTGCATGTGATATGTCTTTCATATCAACTAAGCAAGACTAATGGATATATTCCTATCCATATTAGCGAATCGTTCTCCCTTCCAGCAGGAATTCAGGACCAAGCTCTACCTTTTTTTAATTACAAATGTATCTAAGAGATCCAGGACCAAGCTCTACCTTTTCTTATTACAAATGTAAGTTCTCTATTCTTAGTTCAACTTACAAACCATAGATAATACTCAATAATTGGCCAGAGAATTAAGTAATTAAAATAAAAAAAATATAAGCAACTCAAATAATGGAAATCCAATCAAACTAACTTTAACATTCAAACTACAACATTCATATTCATCCACAACCCTAGGTACTATGAGTTTAGCTATTCATGAACATATTACAATAGCAATATTCCATGAATAAGTAAATATTCAATCATACAAAGTGAAAGGAAAAGAAAAACCTAGGTAGAAACACTTGAGGCTTCGTCCCTGCAGGTTTCTCCTCGCAAAAATGCCTCTTTGTTGTTCCCGAATGTGTGATTTCTAATATGTAATGTCTTGCTATGCGGAGATACTGAAAATATGGAGAAAATAGTATTTATAGAGTTTAGGAGGGTTCTGAGTTGGTTTAGGGTCGTTTGGGCCAAACCTGGTCGAAGTAGGCCAAATTTGGCATGTGGCCTCGCTTGGGGCAATGCCATAGTGTTATTTGGACGCCCCTGGGTTGCCTTTGGTTATTTACACTACGGGGGCACCTGGGGAAACACCCAGGGGCCCTCTATAGTGCATTTTTTCCTTTTCCATCATTTCACATCTGTTAAGCTCCAAAACTGATCTCTTAACCATGAACATCTATGGATCATCTTCCTTAGCTCCTACTCAAACTTCAAAGCTCCATAATTGCTTTATAATGCTCCAAATCTATGCAAAATCCTTTACCTTCCAATCTACACATCAAAATCAGCAACATAAGCGTAATTCATATAATGTAAGCTCAAAAGCGTCTTACAACAAGTAAAATGTGAAGCAATATATATCATAAAAACACTAATTTTAGACTCACATCAAAATTCCACACTTAAAACCTTGCTCGCTCTCGAGTAAGCCTTACTCCATAACTTCAAACCTCTCAATCTCTTCAAATGAGAATGAATTCACTCAACTTAAGAATACACCTGCTATAAACATTAAGCATCTTTTCAGATTGTGCTTTTTATTTAAGTTTAAACTCATAACAACCTACCCAAGACATCCTAACCTCAAGAACAGACTCAAGTAAACGTGCACGAAATTGTTTAGAGGAAATCACAATATAGAAGATCAAACATTTAAGCATATTGTACTAAATATATTCTCTCACATCAAAGAAATATCCTCTCACTCATAAGATAGTATTAAAATGCGGGCATACGATAAATCAAGATCTTACGTTCACAAAGAAAATTCATATGTGACAAAAGGTTAACCATTAAGATTGCATATAGTGTACTTGTTCTATTAATTCAAGAAAGTTCATGTATCGGATCAAGTAGGTCTTTAGTTGATTTTAATGTAGGCTACGGAAAGGGTAGGAATATTTTGGATATAATAGTGACTAATCCCCCCTAGGAACTTTTAATACATCACTTCTTTTTCATACTTTAGTGCTTTTTACTTCTCTTAACTACTTCTTTCTCTTTTTTCTTTTGTTCTACCCTTTCTTCTTCTTCCCTTTTTCATTGAGCTTCCTTAATACTTAGCACATATTTTCTTTTTGTATTATACCTTTTCTTTTTTTTTCTTATTTCCCATGCTACACTTTATCTTTTTGCTCACACATTAACTTCTTTTCTTTTCAAAGTTCACAACTCACCACCTCCCTTATTCTTTTCTCTAACTTCCTTCAAGCGCTTAATACTAGATCAAGTGTCCTACGAGATTTTTTTTGAACAAAATATGATCTAAGAATAAAGGGGATTAGACTATATATGTTAAAATTAAAGAAATTCAGCTAAAGACTCAAAAGGGCTTATTATGAATAACATTCAAGGATATGTACAAGAGAGAATAAAAAGAATGGCTAATCAAAGAATCATTCTATCACTTCCTTAACTCGACTAACTTTATTTCCCTTCACAAAATACATAAGAAAAGTTCTAGACACCAATTGAACACATAGAATTCAAGTAAATCCTCACATCACACATGGCTGACATTCAACACAAGTATACTATCACGTAGATTTAGAGTAGATAAACCACCAAGAATTCACATTAAAAACATGCATACAAGTCATGAAAATAAGCTTAGGTCTCTTAAGCAATCTTCTTATTTTTGCACAATTTTTCAAACAAACCAAGCTTGTGTTCATATAGGTGATATCCTAACTTGAGGATCTAGCCTACCTTCTCAAACTAAAAATAAAAACTAATCTAACTACCAAAAATAACAAAAAAATTTAAAAAATTCCTAGTTAAATGGTCAACCTTTCCGGAAAAGAACATAAGGGAAGAAAAACTAGAAGGTGGGAAGATGTGTCATTAAAAAGACTAAAAAAAACTAAAAACTAAGAAACTATTTTTGTAATTTTTTTCATTTTTTCTCTAAAACATTGAGACTAACACTATGACACACTCCTATAACCAAAATAAAAACTAAATCAAACTCCTTAATAACAACATCAAATAACAATCATCCACTAATGTTGGAGTAGCAAAATTAATATATCATGAGATAAGAATCAAGAATGACAAATAAGCACAAGAATTCCCACCCTACACTTACAGATTTGTGGTGTCATCATGCAATAAAGAAATTAAAAATAAAGGTTTAAGGGACTCCCTCAAGATGTAGCTACTGTAACTCCTCCTCAGAGTTTTCATCTTCATTTGGTGGTCTTTGGGGATGCCAAGGTTGGGATTAATACCAAGAACTTTGCCTCATGGCCTTGACTTCTTCATGGATAGATTCATTATTGTTAGTACTCTTCTTCACACTATTGGCCTTTTTGGAGGTGTCCTCATTTTTCATGATCGTGACATCAAAGAGATTTGCCGGTGGCTCAAGCTCTCTATCTATACCTTTCTTTGTAGAAATTTTGGCTATTTTAAGAATAGTGGTTAGCATACTAGGATAGAAAAATCAACCTTTACCTCCTCCCTTCACTCGAGCTATCTCTCCAAGCATGACCATGCCCGTGTTGATTTATATCTTGCGTATGATGGCATAGATCAAGCAAAGTTTAAACTTGGAGGAATTTGAATTTTTTGAGGTTAGAGTGATGTAATTGTTGAAGAACCTAAATAATACCTTCGAAGCCAAAGACAACTTGTTCTTTGGGTAGGATAAATGCCTTCCTTACGCATCACATGTTCATACTGCATCTGAATATTTATCACATACTTGCAACCTTAGATCTTTGTAGTTCGACATTTTGTAGAAGTACTCAAATATCTCGTAGGAGCATTCTTTGAACTTCCTATATTCATTGATAGTGTGGTAAAATTTTTTTACCACTACCTCTCTCACATTGAATTTATATTCTTTTCAAAATCAACTCCCGTCTCCTAATTCATATAAAACTATTTCACCTTACACATGTTTGCCACACCATGTGAATTTTGCAAGCTTCCCAAATTCATTTTTTTTATATTCTTATAGAGGAATTAGAACTTGTTAGAGAAAGGAGATACATTGATGTTTGCTTTGGGGATGGTCATAGGAGTCTCCTCAAATTTGATGTACCATCATCTTCCTAAAGGAGAGACTACTTCTATCACGCCCCGAGGCTACTCCCTAGTTGTAACATGGGACCTGGGACCACAAGTTCCTCAAGTTAACCCTTGGCTTTGGCATGACATAACATAACATGAATAACAATAGCGGAAGCATAACAGGAAGAGTAAGCAACATAACTCAAACATAAGCATAAAGGATCTAGGAGTGTCACAAACTGAAACACAAAATCTAGGATAACTGTCTATGTCTGAAAAGCCTCTAAAACCATCAAAATGAGTTGCTGGGACAAGACCCTAGCTAACTCTAAGTACTGAAGAAAAGAACCTACAAACTAAGCATCATACTAGTCCTCGAATAAGTGAGGACTCACCAAGTTTAACTGAGTGGCCTGCAACCTCTAGCCACGAGCCTGAAAGTGGGAACCTGTATCTGCATTATCAAAGGATGCAGCGCGAGAATATACATTAGTACTATAGAATATATCGAGTATGTAAGACATGTATGTGGTAAAAACATGCTTAAAACATAGTTAAAATTGAGTTTATGCATAATAAGTGAAATCATAAGTAATATCATACTTTAAGCATAAGGTAAGAAATAACATTGCATAAGGCTTAAAACATTCATATGGGAGTTTTTATTAACTGACATAAACCATGATGAGCTACATGACGTCCAGTGTCATACACCCACACTAAAACAGGTTGTCCTAACCGGCCAAGGTTAGAACTTTATCATAATAGGATCCTGTCATAAGCCACAGAGGGTAACCTATGGTTGCAACATAGTTTTTGATTTGGGTTATCTAGAACCCTCATCGCTCGGTGCTAAATACTACTCCCAAAATATATATATATATATCTCATAATATACTTGTGACATATCTAATGCCAAAATTCTATTTGAAAAGCATAAGGACATATTTAATGTCATGCAAATTAAAATCATAAGTCTTAAAGCTTTGCATAATCAAAATTTACTTTTCTTTCTATATTCATAACTTGAACATCAATGCATGCAATTTTCCTTAAATCAAGCCATGCATGCAAAATTTATCTAGGGTTAGCCTTCAAATCATGAGATAAATAATCATTTGCAAAACCCATATGAATCATAAAATTGAACTTGGAATTTGTTGAAGATCATAAGAAAATAATTAATAGAAAAGCTCATGAGAATTGGGTAAGAACCCTAACTTGAAATTCATAAATTCAATTTAGAAGAATTGGGGTTTTTAGGCATAAGAGTGAAAGAAATCCCTTATTGAATATCCATATACCTGATTTGAAGCTAGCCCAACTAAGAATGAGAAGAATGGAGACTTGGAATTGAATCCCTTGCTATGGAGCTTGAGCATGGAGTTGATGAAGTTCTTTCCTCTTTTGGTAGATAAATGAGGAATAATGAAAGACTTAGGCTAATTGGGGTAGAACTCTACTGAAAGTGATCAAAATGACCTCACTTAATTGTTAAAAGAGTGGGTAATTACCAAAATAACTCAGGCATTTAATTTAGAAAAACTGGATTTAAAACTCGGCTTCAGGTTCTACGGGTCCTTTCCACGAGCCATAGAAGTAACCACGGTTTGTGAATTGGAATCGTAGTTTCTTAGCCAAAAGATAGGTTGCGGATCAGTTTCTACGAGTTAACAGTGAGGCTCATATAACCATCCATGAGTGATCAAAACTATTTGTAGTTCCTGAGGAAAAGATGAGCCTCAGTCTTATTTCCACGAGCAGGTTCCATGACTCATGGAACCATCCATGACTCGTGAACCTGACTCGTGATTGCCAGACCTGAGGTGGAACCTGCAGAACAACTTCCACGAGTCCATTCCAAGGCTCGTGGTTCAGTCCACGGCTCATGGTTTGGGCTCGTGATCCCTTGGAAAGTCATATTTTTCAGAGATTCTAAGTTTAAAAGTTGCATCGAATTTCGGAGTGTTACAACTTCTAACGCATAAGGAAATTCTGGTGCTTGGGCTTGTCCTTCTCTTTCTTGTCTAGGCCTCTTGTCTTTTGTATTGCTACTAGTTGTAGCCTTTTCCTTATCGGTGCTAGTTCTTTTAGGCCTTGAAGACATGGTACCTTCAAACGAAAAGTAAAAGTTAAGTATACAACACAAAACATAAATACTACAAGAAAATTTTATTCTATCCTAAAACTAGAAACTAACATAAAAAGTCCTAAAAGTTGCTAGTTTTCTCATAAACCCAAGTGAATTTTTACAAGTATTTTAGCATATAGTTAGTGACATATATCCAATTAAGAGCATGATATACTAAATTTTATGGTGGGTATAGAAAATACAAGGCTCAAGTGAGGTGTAGAGTTATCACATACTTAGAGTTTTGACATATTCTCATAAAACTCTCTTTCAAGCATTTTATCAAACAATTAGTGTACATGAATCTTTAAGTCTTGTTTCATAAAATCTATCATCCTAACTCACCCCCAAATTTCATATTAGCAACAAACAACCATTACAATAATCATATATTCAGTAACAATCAATAATTTATACTCTCCATATAATAATTTAGCATGATTCACAAGTTGGGGAAATCAAATATGCAATTTCACTTTACATGGGTCTACAAAATTACTAGCTAAAAATAACAAATTAAACAACTAAAACCTATTAACTAAAAACTAATAATTAATGACAAAAATAAAATTAACTAAATAAAGCATAAGAATTCATACCTTTAAAGTTGATTCTTGAAGAAGAAAGCTTGAAGGAATGAAAGCTTTTGCTAAAGTTAGAGAGAGAAACTTTTGAAATACACAAGTGGACAAAAATAAGTAGAATCTAGTGGCTTTATACTAAATATTTTTTCTTTTCTTTTTAATTTTTTTTTTTTAAAAAAAAAGCATGAAAGACTATTTTTGGGTGAAATACACTATTGCAGGGGCCTTGGGTGGTGCCCTAGGCATCCCCTAGTGTGTTTTCACTAAATTTTTGATTTTTTTTTCAAACCTTATTTTGAGTGCCCGTTTTTATTTTTCTTGCTCCACAGCCTCAAAAACTAGTAAAATAATTAACTCAGGACAATTGTTAATTTATTTTATAAAAGAATATAATAATTAAAAAAACTAAATAATTATAAAAAAAAGTTGGGTTGCCTCCCAACTATCGCCTTGTTTAACGTCGTGGCTCGATTTAAAATTTTCAATTCTAATATCTCTATGATGAGGGTAAATATCACCATCCCATCTTACTTGAGCTTCCATTTTGTCCTTGGCTTCCTTCACCTCTCTCTGTAAGTTTCAAAACTCTATATTTGAAGGAGGTATGTGTTCAACCACACTTTGCAACATCTGAATAGCTATAACCGCAAAGTTCTCATCCCACCATCTACCAACTACCACATCTACTATAGATTGGTTGATCTTGTCAAGCACTTGGTAGAAAGTGTCCATAAACATTACCTTAGACAATCCCAAACCCGAATGGTTGATACGATGGTTGAACCTTGCCTAAACGTCAGAGAGTAACTCTTTCTCCTTTTGTTCAAAATTCACAATCTTGTTCACTGCTTGTGTCTTTCTGGTGTATGGACTAAACTCATGAATGAATGTATACACTAACTTAGACCATGTTCCTACTAACTCTGGTGAAGTGTTCATATACAATTCTCTTGCTTCTCCAACAACAGTGCAAGGAAACCAATATAACTTCATCTCATCATCAATGACCTTGTCATACTTTTCGCACACATCCAAGAAGTTATTTATGTGAAATATGGGATATCTCTCCAACCATTTTGAAATAGACCTTTATCCTTAATATCTCTTTCAATCTCATCTTTTATAGTCACAATATCCTTATGTGTCAGATTCAATATCCGAGGACCCCTTAGTGGGTTATTTTGGTTTGAATGAGTTTCTAGTCTTGCCTTAGCCAGTCTTAGAGGACCCAAATTGATGGCTTTGAGATCCTCATAATGTGCAGGAAAATTATTTGCCTTCAATACATTAAATGTGGCTTAATTTTCTCTCACCATCATAGACATCTTACCAGACTTCACCCTTATTACTGCATCAGTTGTAGCAAAAAAATCTCTACCAAGAATGATGGGTACATCCTAATTGTCAGCTTCATAGTCCAGAATAATGAAGTATACATGCAGAATAAATTTTTCCCACTTTCACTAACATATTTCAATGATTCCATTAAGATAGGTTAAGGAGTGGTCTGCCAAATGTAATGTTATTGTGGTAGGCCTTGGTTCACCAAGACCAAAAGTCTTAAAAAACTGAAGTGGGCATAAAATTTATGCTGGCACCTAAATCACAAAGTGTCCTTCCCACATCTCTGTCTCCAATACTTATAGGAATAGTGTAGCTACCTGGATCTTTTAAATTTGAGGGAGTTTGTTTCTGATCCTTGAACTATACTCTTCAGTGAGTGCAATTGTTTCAAACTTTGTGAGGCGCTTCTTGTTTGAAACTATACTTATCAAGTGATTGGCATATTTTGGCACCTCTTACAACAACTCCACCAATGGAATATTCAACTGTACCAGCTTCAATATGTCTAGAAATCTCAAACAAGCCTTATCTACTTTCTGCTTCTCAAACCTCTAGGAGAATGGTGGTGGTGGCTTGACTGTTAACTCTTCAATTGATCTTTTAATTTCTGTAATTTCTCTCTCTTTCTCTGGTGTATCCTTCAACTCTTCATTCTATCTTCTACCTTTTTGAGGTTCTACTTCTAGCTCTTTTTTGCTTCTCAAGATGACTGCATTAACCCTTTCTTTTGGATTTTTCTCTGTATCACTTTGTAATTTCACTTGAGGTCTTATATGTAGTGCTGCAACTAATTGGCCCAATTGCAGTTTTGCATCAACTATAAATTTCTTATGTTCTTCATTAATTACCTGCTGAGATTGATTGAACTAGTGAGTCTCATGTACAAACTGCTTGAATACATCTTCAAGCGAACTACTTACTTGAGCTTGTGGTTATATTATGAATGGCTGCTTCTGATGGCCTCTTGAAGATAGATTTGGGTGATTTTTATAGTTCTGCCCATATCCATTACCTTGATAAGCCATTTTTCCATGATTCTATTACCCCACATAAAATATAAAATCTGGGTTTTAAGGACAACCTGAATAGGTGTAGTTTTCACCACATAGCTCACACATAATACTGACTGCTTGAACTTGACTTGAGCTTTGGGCTGTCAGACACTTCTTCACTAAGATGGTTAGCTGCCCATTTTAAGCTCACATATTTGTAACATCATCTAACTCTAGCTTGCCTGGATTTTTCTGTGAAGTTAAGGAGAACACTCTACTCGGCTCTTGATAGTCTCTATTACCTGCACACATAAGGTTAAGCAACATTTCTATTTCATCATAACTCTTGGATAAGATTTTCCCTGGAGTTGTAGCATCTAAAGTGACTTGGAGTCTTGTCTCAGTCCTTTAATAAAGTTGTGGCCAATGATCTCCTTTGGATACTGATGATGAGGGAAATATCTGAGATAGCCCTTATACCTTTGCCATGCCTGTGGCAATAATTCAGTATCTTTTTACACAAAACCATATATTCTCCCTCTTAACTCTTTAGTTCTTCTCAATGAGAAGAAGCAATTCAGGAACTTCTCTGATAATCCATCCCAAGTAGTGATTGAACCTGCTGGTTCATTCTGCAACCATTACTTTGCTTCCCTAGTAAGTGAGAAAGGAAACAAAGTAAGCTTCACACACTCTTCTGACATGTTCTGATAGTGAAAGTTATCACTCAGCTCCATGAATTCTGTCAAGTGTTTGTATGGATCTTCGTGTGGTTTACGCAAAAATTGGCAAATATTCAACACCAGCCATACCGTTCCTTCTTTCAGCTTAAAGTTATCCGTAATTGTTGGCTTAACTATTTCCTTGGAGGCATTTTCACAATTTTTTCTAGCAAAGTTGAGCAGAGGTATGTGTCCCTGCGCCCCAACAGGATATTGAACTCCGTCAGGATTCAAGTTCTGGTTGATTTGGTTACCCATAATTCTGAATCTTCTCACAATTCTTTCAATTTCAGGATCAAATGGAATCAACGAACTGCCTTGACTTTGCGTATTTGGTATACACTACCTGAAATTTGTAATGTAACAAAAATAATAACTAAAAGTATAAACTGAACAGAGTAAACAAAAACTCAATCTCTAATAATTCCCCGGCAACGACATCAAAAACTTGCTGGACCTCTAGATTAGGATTATGCTAATGCAAGTATATGCGGTCTGAGAAGTAATATAGGACTTGTAAGTCCAGATTATCGATCCCAAAGGGAATTGATAAATTGATACTATAATGAACTCCTATTCTAACTATTCAGTGATGTAAACAAGAGAAGCTTATTTTGTTTAGCTAATTAACTACTAACTATTATAATTCTAATACTTAGAATGATATTAGGTTGTTGTGTGATTTCAGAGGTGATTTTTGATCCAGGATTGCCGACTTAGAATAATCCAGTTTAATATTGGTTAACTAGTTTGACTGATTTCTTGAGTTAGTAGTTGCGGATTGATATTTGTGATGTTGAGCGTCTTTCCAAACTACCTCTATGCCTACTCGATTATTCCTAACACCTATATTCCTATGGTCATCAGTCAATCGTGAAGTGCATATGATATGTCTTTCGTATCAACTAAGCAAGGCTAACGGGTATACTTCTATCCACGTTAGCGAATCGTTCCCCCTTCCAACAGGGATCCAGGACAAAAGCTCAACCTTTTCTTATTACTAATGTAAGTTCTCTATTCCTATTTCAACTTATAAACCATAGATAGTACTCAATAATTAGCCAGAGAATTAAGTAATTAAGATATAAAAAAAGATAAGCAACTGAAATAGTGGAAATCCAATCTAACTAACTCTAATATTCAAACTACAACATTCATATTCATCCACAACCCTAGATACTATGATTTTAGCTACTCACGAACGTATTAAAATAACAATACTCCATGAATAAGCAAATAATCAATCATACAAAGAAAAAGGAATAAACAATCTAGGTAGTAACCCTTGGGGCTCCATCCCTACACGTTTCTCCTCCTAAAAATGCCTCTCGGTTGTTCTCCAACGTGTGCTTTCTGATATCTTATGTCTTGCTATGTGGAGATACTGAAAAAATGGAGAAAATAGTATTTATAGAGTTTAGGATGGTTCCGGGTCAGTTTATGGTTTTTTGGACCTGGTCAAATTTGGCCTGTGGCCTCTCCTGGGGTGGCTCTTGTGGCGATGCGATAGTGTTATTTGGCAGCCCCCAGGTTGCCTCTGGTCATTTACACTACAAGGGCGCCTGGGGACCCCTCTGTAGTGCGTATTTAGCCTTTTTCCGTTGTTTTGCCTCTGTTAAGCTCCCATCTTGATCTCTTAACCATAGACATGCTCCAGAATCATCTTCCTCAGCTCCTACTCTGACTTCAAAGCTCCATAATGAACCAAATCCATGCAAAATCCTTTACTTTTCAATCTACACATCAAAACTGGAAACATAAGCATAATTCATATAAAGTAAGATCAAAAGCGTCTTAAAACAAGTAAAATATGAGGCAATCTATATCATAAAAACACTATTTTTAGCCTCACATCACCTAGTCTGGACATCTAGAACAACTTCTAATACAGATTAATGAAAAGTAAATTAAAAGACACAGTTTCCGCCTGGGGAATGAGATATCCAGAAGTTGATGGTGAATACTCGCCACTTCAACTAAGAAACTTCAATCAACCTATACTACACCTACACCCAAAAGAGTGTAGCAAGAGTAGTATCAGTACACCATATATACTAGTAAGTATCATTGGCCGACTAAGATTAGATTATTCAACACCATATAAAAATTAACAAAATCAGCAGATAATCTCATGCAACAACCTTACATCATAATTCCACACCACTCACTACAAATTCTCAACAAGTTTGAAGATTTTGGATTATCCCTCTTACTTTGACTAGACCCTAGTAATTATTACTAAGCATTCTGTTTCACTTTCAATAAGTTCGATAATTACTAATACAATTACTGACACTTAGCATCAGCAAGATTACACCCTCCCAATATCACCACTCAACAGTTTACCTATGATTAAGTTTCCCTCAAGTCACTTATCACTTATTACAGTTTCCTTGCCCACAACCCACGTCAACCTAGCAACAAGGCACAATAGTTCATACATCTAATTCTCAGAAACAATGGATCAATTTAAGGACTTGACCAACCAATTGGAGGCATATTCATGTAAATCAAGTTAATCCAGCAACACAGGAAATCAAATAGTTCGAAATACAGGTAATAGCCAAATATCCAAACACATCAATATCAACCTGTCAGGAACACATAAGTCACCTCATAGATGTAATGAATCATAACAAATCCTCCAAACATAGTGTAGTCACATCACAAAAATGTATTCATATCCACACAAATTGTCACGACCCCAACTTCTGTGTGTGGCACCCACCCATAACCCCCGGATGAGCGAACCAATAACTAAATCAACACTTAGTGAGACTAAAAACTCAAAACCAGTTGTATTAATTTAAACTAGCATTTATAGCTAAAACAATACTAAATAACAAGATCCTGCAAAAAACTACCCCTAGAATCTGAAAGTCGTGTACCAAAATATCTACTAATGTCTACAGAATAGGGATCCAACCATAAAAATCAGGAATCTAAGTCCAAAACAATGGACTAAAAGTATTCTAGATGAAACCATGATAGTCTGGAAGAAGTATCTCACCCTTGGAATCTAGAAACATCAGGACTACATATGAGGTTACGTAGCAGCCGCCGAAATATGTCATGTACTCACAAAAAGGAAAGTAAGTGCAGAATCAGTATACAACCATAATGTACTGGTAGGATCATTGGCCAGCTCTAATAAACAACATATGAACAATAAACCAAAGTTGAGTAAAGTGGTCCAAACATGTAATAACAAGCTAGCAATATAACCCAGACTCTTAGTCTTTCTTCTAACTTACCAACCACATGTAACACGTTCAACAACCACCACAACAACAAACAATGACAATAAGCATATACCCTTTTTAAGTAACCCAGACCAACTAAGGATCCCTAGAACAACACCTAAGTATTTAACATGTAATTCCCGATCTACACAAGGACCAACCCCACATTTAAGTACAACTACCTGGTCTCTCATGGACCAATATGCAACAATCACAGTTTCAACAATCAACCCGGTCCACTCATAAAACCATCAACAAAATACAATCAATAAGTGTAATTTAACCCATACCAGGCATGGTACCCCAGCCAACTATTATAGAATCTATACCAGGTATGGTACCCGAGCCAAACGATAAGTATCCCATACCAGGCATGGTACCTGAGCCAACCAATATGTATCCCATACCAAGTGTGGTACCCGAGCTAATCGAATGTCACATACAATTCAATAAGTCAACAATTAATAAACAAAATCACACCTGTAAGCAAATAAGCAACCAAACCATATTCATTACACATGTTTGACACTCGAATACTTAGACATTCATAAATCTATTCCCTAAGCATGCAATGCACATACCATTCTAAGCTACAGTTACATGAATACATATTATATCTGGCAAAACAATAACCATCACCTACCTCGAGTAGCCTAAAAGCTCTACTGGACCTGAGCCTTTATGTTCCCTGAAGTTTCTGCTTGACCTTGGTATAAAAACAATTACACATAGCTACAATCAATCTAAATGGCCTAATAATACCTGGATTATACTCAAATCCTTATCCTCAGGCCAACCTATAATCATTCCACCTATCCCAGGGCTTTTCCATCATTAATTCACCTACATCTATCATTTTTATGGATATATTAAGCGAATTAAGGTGTTTTAATCATGAATGAGGAATAACAACCACAACCTAAGAATTGTACATCCTAGAATACTTTTTTTTCACCAGATTCTACCTTCTTAGGTCAATCCAAATCTTCCCCTGAGCCTGTAACTATCAATTCTACTATCTGGGAATTGAAGTACTAGAGTAGGGGAGTAAAATCCTTACCTTTAGAAAGCAATTTGGTGGAAAACTGATGTGGATTCGCCAAAATTGCCTCTGCCCTTCCCCAAAATATTCTTGAGAGTTTCTGAAAATTTTTGGGGAAGTTTCTGCATTTACATCAACTTATTCTGCTATAGGGTCTGTACACCACTATAGCGGTACCGCCATAGTGGAACCCATCCGCTATGGCAGTGTGACTTTCTTGACTTCCGGTATAGCAGGAATCTCTCTGCTATAGCAGTTATTGCTATAGCGCGGTGTCAACCACTATAGTGGTGGAATAGAATCTCGGGAATTCCCCCAAAATTGCCCATTTTACAACACACCTCAAATCCTAATGTTCTGAACCAACCCTTTCACGTCAACTTTGAAATTGGAGTTCTACTCACCCGACTTTGCTTCCGAAAAGTCCCCCGGACTCTTTAATGTCTTAGCTAATGGAAAAGTTAGCTCAACATAATATATTTTACCCAATCCTTTCCTGGATTTTCCTAGACCATACCTCGCTCAAAATCCATCCGAGACTAGCCTAGCCCAAAATTTCCAACACCCAAACCCTGAAATTTTCTAACTCAAAACTTGGCACGAATGGTTTACCCATCACAATGGAACAAGTCATTACAATAAATACCAATTTACCCATTTTTCATCCCCAAATGATCAAAATAAAAAATATAAGCTAAAAGAGAGAAAGGGGTAGTACCTGAATCCTCAAACAAGTGAGGGTACTTGTCCCGCATGTCCTTCTCGATTTCCCAAGTGGCTTCCTTTACCAGATGATGCTTCCATTGAACCTTCACTGATTTGATTTTCTTTGTCCTCAATTTTTAATTATCCTGATCTAGAATCATAATTGGCTGTTCTTCATACTGAAGATCCTTGTCTAGGAAGATTGAATCCTACTTAATAATGTACTCCCAATCCCCATGGTATCGCTTCATCATGGATACATAAAAGACTGGATGGACCTCAGACAAACTGTGTGGCAGTGTTAACTTGTAAAGCCATACAATCTCGAGAACCTCAAATGGACCAATATACTGAGGGCTAAGCTTGCCCTTCTTGTCGAATTACATTACCCCCTTCATTGGTGCCACCTCAAATGGACCAATATACAACACTTGTTCACCAACTTAAAATGCCATGTCCCTTACCTTGCGATCTGCATACTCTTTCTGCCTACTTTTGGCTGCTAGAAACTTGGTTTGAATTCCCCTTACTTTTTCTTGAGCTTTTCTCACCAAGTCCACACCCAAAGGTTTCACATCGCCTGCCTCAAACCACCCTATGGGTGATCTACATCTCCTCCTATAAAGTGCCTTGAATGGTGCCATGTCGATACTAGAGTGATTGCTGTTGTTGTATGAGAACTCACATAACGGTAGGAACTGGTCCCAATTACCCCCAAAGTTGATTACATATGCTCTCAGCATGTCCTCCAGTACCTAATTGTCCTCTTCAACTGACCATCTGTCCGAAGATGAAAAACTGTGCTGAAAGTGAGTTGGGTGCCCAACTCTTCGTGCAACTTGCCCCAGAACTTAGAAGTAAACTGGGTACCTCTATCTGAAATGATGGAGAGTGGCACCCCATGCAATCTCACAATTTTCTTAACATAAATCTTAGCCAACTGCTGGGAAGGGATCTAATTTGAAGAACGAAGTCATTTGTGGATTGATTCCAACCCTTTACCAGAAGACAAGAGATTAGATCCTACCTAATCTCCAATTGCCCGATTGCCGATTCACTGCGCCTACCTATCTTCAATCACCCAGGAATGTTCACTTGGCCGCCTACAAATGATGCCTTTCACTTTCAGATAGTTCCTCGCGCATGAAAGGACTTCACTTAGAAAGTCAAGATAAGAAAGGATAAAGGATGGTCGTATATCAGGGAATGCCTTTTTTATTAAAGAGAATTGGCTATAGAGAGAGCGCCTATCTCTCATAAAAGAAGGAGAGCCACTTTTTTTATAGTATATTAATGAGTAGGACTGAAATTCCAAGCGCTCCTAGCTCAGAAACCACACACAAATAAATAATGGAGGCCCATAAAACCCATAAATAATAGACTAACAAATATACGTGACATACACTTTCTGTGTGAAGTTTTCATCTTAATGAATCAAAGCTGTTTGTAAAATGCTACTTTTCTTTCTGCAACAAGTAAGAGTACTTTTTCTTATCATACACCCTTATGAATGAATCAAAAAAATTAGACTCCTAAACTAGTCCCCCTCCTCTCTTTCTTCAAAGACAGAGGTACACATCACAGGAAAAAACCCCAAAAATAGAAAGAGAAAGAAGTAAGTAAAAAAATGAGAAATACTGCTAGATGGCTATCAGATTAGCAACAAAGTACACTTTTAGTTCCTTTTGGCATGACAAAACAAGGTAGTAATACGGGAGAAGGTGGTCCAGTAATCTTCTCCAACAGGGTGGCCATAGTGAGATAGAGTGGTGAAATTGGGTTCCGAATAAAAACAGAGCGAGCAGGGAAGGCAAAAGCTATGACATTGGAATCCTCTTCAAGGTAAGCCCCAGTCCCTTCTTTCCAATCTATAAATATAGTACTGGCTTGCTATTCATATTATTTCTTCTTGACCGGTACCAAGAACTCCATTTTTACTGAATTCTGGGTCTGGGCGCTTACCAGCCCCTACTTTCTCATTTTTTTTACCGATTCATTCTTCCATGAATTAATGAAAGTGAAAAGAAGTTCATCAAAATTTAATCGAAACATATAAGTGAAAATGAAATGACTCTTGAAATTAATAAAATTACCGAGTTTTTGTCTGTCGAATGTCCAACTGATTAATTAATTCTTTATAACGTACTCTATTTTTTTTTGCCAAATAAGCTAGCAGTCGTTGATATTTTCCCAATCTACATTACATACTCTTTTTCTACGAGATGCTGGGAATCCCCTGTACCACATAGTATGTAGATTTTGAAGAAGAGTATAAATAAGACAAAGGAGTTTTCATAATTTCATTTTTTTGATCATAAATAATCGCCAACAAGAATTTGATTCTCTTTACGAACTTGATATCGATAAATCTTTGAATCTAGAAATTCATTTTAGCCAATTGAACCTTCTCGAACTGTTTCTTATTAAGAACCAAAAAGATTTGTGCCAAAATAACCGATGCCAAGAAGAACAAAAGTCCTTGGACACAAAATGGATCTTGAAGTACTATTTCTGCATCTCCCTGACCAAATCCACCTATATTAGGATTACTCGTTAATGGTTGATCAAATTTGATAGATTCGCCCTCGGAAACAAGACGTTCTGGTCTGGGAGGGATAATATCAACCACTTGACGTCCCTCCGACGCATCCGTTATGACTATCTCATATCCCCCTTTTTCTTTTTGTATGATTTTGCTTACTATACCTGCTTCTGTAGCATTATAAACTGTATTGTTACTCTTGCTGCCATCAGGATAAATCTAACCCCTTTCCTTGTTCCCGCCTTCGTATATAAGATATTTTAAGAGGTGAACATCCTTCTTAGTAGTAGGGTCTGAGGAAAGAATAGAAAAGTTTATTTCACTATATTTTTTACCAGGGACAGGGCCCTAGGCAAAATTTTGGAAATGATACCTTTATTTTCGTGTCTTCTAGCTACTTTATCGCCTACTTTGATTTCATGTTTCTGTGAAATATATACACTAATCGTTTCAGGATTATAACTAGAACTACCCCTTTTCTGGATCCACCTCACATCAATAACCCGACCCCTGCCACCTATAGGTAATTTTAGTGTCCCGGTTTGAGAACCTTCTCTCATAGATTCCCTTCACCAAGTCATCGCCAACAATCAACTCTTATCCCTTGGTGTCAAAGGGCGAGTTCCTTTCTTGTCTTGCCCAAAAACTTTCTTTATTCTCATTGGAGAAAGACTCTCCCACGACAAGGTTTTACACATAGGGCCAGCTGCTTGATTAAGTATGAATCATAGTTCAAATATTTCTTAATCTATTTCGTGTTCCAAATATTAGAATAAATATCTGACGAAGTAGAACCATCTTATCAAGATGACAGACCCCCTTTTTTTCAAAGAGAGGAGGACGGGTTATTCACATTTCATTTGATGGTCAGAGGTGAATTGAAAGTTAAGCAGTGAGAATTCTAAAGATTCCCCAGGGGAAAATAGAGATGTCTCCTACGTTACCCATAATATGTACTCAGTTAGATTTAGATATATAGATACTTAGATCTATACTAAGAATTTCAAATTCTTCAAATTCTATTAATAATAAATATTATCTAATTAAAATTCAAATTCTTAATTTAATTATAATTATTACAAGATATCTTTATTTATATAATAACATAATAACATATACAAAAGTAAATCGAGGTACCCCTATCAACAGAAAGAACTGAGGTTGATTTCTTTGTAATAGGGAATGTAGTTGAAATAGAGATTCTGTCACGACCCAATTTCTCGGTCATGATGGCACCTACAACCCCCGGTAGGTGAACCAATCCCCGTAGCCCAGAACAGTTAGTAATGGGCTACTATCTAGCAAATAAGGGAACAAGACGAATAAAATAGATAACAGGGATATAAATATATACATATGCGGAAACTAAACCAAACCCAAGACCTGGTATCATAGTATAGAGCCAAAACTACATACATGGACGCAAATAAACCAAAACTATATATAAGATGTCTCTGAATGGTAATAGAGTACATGAAGCAAAGGATAAACTAAAGCTAAGCTCCGATCGCCAAGAGCTTCACCTCAGCCTGAAGTAGTCTCCAACAGATCTCCAAGCACGAATCACAACGGTCTAACGGCGATGGCCCACGCTAGGATCTGCACCAAGATGCAGGGGGTAGGGGTGAGCACCAAATGCAAAGCATAAGGTACCCAGTAGGTATCATAGGCCGACTGGGCACATATAAGATAAAAGCGTAGTAATAGACAGAATAGAAGCAAGTAGTCACAGAAATCAACGAAAGGTACACAGGAACTAGCCCAGAGGGAAATCAACAGAACCACATATGAGGCTAGTAAGCAGAATATACACACCATAGGCACAGGTGAAAGTAAGAAATAACGCACCTGGGTCCTTGCAACAACAGTGTATAAAAAATAAGTTTACGAAATGGACGGTATACCGGTAACCTCAAGTGTAAGAAGAAGAGAGAAAGAGTAATAATATGCATGCTCAGAGACATGAATCAAACTCAACTAATCATACCAATCTCATACTTATCCATAATAGAGAACAAATCTGTAAGTAAAAAGCAAAAGTGTACCTACAGTCCCCCGGCCGCCCATACAACCGAGGAACACAAACAAGTGAAAACAAACCCTCCGGCATCCCATACTACCGGAGCGTACAATCAGCAAACAGCAAACAAGGGTGGAGCCTCAAACAATGAATGATATGATGCATGAGGATCTCAAGTGCCATGGTATCTCTGTATGTACCTCCTCCGGCGCCGATCCGGCCTAGCAGGTAGGTTCCATGGAAGGACACTGCCCGTATACCTCTACTCCACCATATACCCCTCCTTCGGCACACGCAGCCCATAGCCCCTGGCCCGGATGGCAAGGTCCATGGAGGTCCCAGACCCCATACTAAAACTCAGTATCAGAACATGTCGCCCGGAAGCAAGTCCGGTATGTGGATGGAGACCCAGTCTCGAATATGCAATGCCCAGACCATGTCCAGGACTAAAGTAGTAGGAAAATGTCTCAAAACCCCTCCAAGGGTGCCCGGGCATAACCGGGTCTAAACAGTAAAAAGTCATCTCAGGTGCTCGGTCCGACCGAGGCTAAAATCATCTCAAGTAATAAGAAAACTCAACTAGCACTCCGGCCCTGCCGAGTCTAGCGTTAATCGTAAAATTGATGATTTAAAACATAATTTACTTTCTTTTACCCAAGAATACTCACAAGTCAGATCAAACCATTTCCAAATCATTTCCATAAAAAACTGGCCCCCCGGGCCATGCAAGGTTTAGAAAATAGTGTCAGTAGGCCCGAAGCCAAAACCATAGTAAAACATGGATAAAACCTCTTTATATGCATGGAAATGGTATGATCACACACAATAGCTGCCCATCAGCTCACAATCAACCTATCGACCCTGCACAGGCCCACAGCTACTCAGCAAGCATAACCAGCCTAGAAGGATAATTCTATGCCCGGGACTCGCGGACATTCCCAAAATCCCACCTTTTATGTTCCAGAGTCAGCAAGGCCTCACAGGACCACAAGGGTAAATAAAATATATCGGCAAATACTACAAGCAACGGAGGAACAAAAGTAGGCGGACATGAATAAAGCGGTCGAGGTCTGTGGTACCAACCTAATAAACCAACCCAAGGATGCCCATTAATACAATTTTATTCTATATATGCGGAGTCTAGGGAAAATAAACCGTAACCTACCTGTCGTCCGATGACAAGCTTGAATCTCTCCGAAAAATCCCCAACACGAAATCAAAATTCGAACTCGGACTTGAATAACTTGACGTGGACAATCAACTTGATTCGTGATAGAATAACTCATCAAAGTATATTTCTTATAAAAAACCTCTCATCAACGTGCTAGGAGTAGACACAAGCACGTATGTAAGCAGTAAGAGAATTGATCATATTTGGAAGTATTAATTCACTGAAGGTTGAGAATTTAAGGATTGTACTACTACTAATTCCAAAGATGCCACCATTCACTGTTAGTGATTGCTGGCCACCCCCTCCACCTACACGTGGAGTGGAGGTGGCACTTACAAGGCAACAAAACACTATTTTTATCCCGTTATTTATATACTCGGGTATTGCATAAAATTCGTGGTAAAATAAATATAATATTTTAAATATACCATAATTCATAGAAAATTATTTCAAACAAAACCTACTATATTATAATAATAATTTTCAACATAATTAAATTTACTATCCCCGTTAAAATATTATGGTGTATAAAAACCTTATAAAATAATACATATACAATTGTATCGTATCAAAAATATTTTCCATAAACCTTTAAAATATTTGAAAAGGCAATAATAATATATTTTTTTTCCACATTCGACTTTTAAATAAAATATTTTCAAATACACGCACGATTTTGATACTCAAGAATTCTCTCGGGATCCTCCCTTATTTTTTATAACTGTTTTGGAACTGAAATGGCGTCTTAAAACGTGAAGTTGAGGCTTAAATCGAGTTTAACCCGACCCGGTTCGCGACCCGGTTCGCAACCCGTTTTCTGCCAGACAGTCCGCGGTAAAACAGTCATAACTCTTTACTCCGAGATCAGTTGGACGTGAGGTTTTGTGCGTTGGAAACTAGACTCGTAGAACTTCGATTTGGTATTTCAGGGGACTTCTAACTCTTTATATATTGGGAGAAAAGCCCTGAGACATTTGACCCAAATTTCAGAAAATTCATTAAAGAACTTACGATAACTTTTGCCGACTTGCTTGGCTTCAAAACTTATAATGCGACCAACAAATGGGCCCAACACCGAAATACCGGTCCTGACGAGCCTTAAGTGACTTGGGGCCGCTACAAACATGCTCTAACGGCACAAGGAAACCGTATTCGTGGAAATAACTTGAAGGGTCATTACATCATCCACTACTAAAAAGGACTTTCGTCCTCGAAAGTCAAGGTCAAGGGGGTACCTGAAGGCTAAAATAGCTGCGGATACTGATCCCGCATATCTCTCTCAGTCTCCCAGGTAGCCTCCTCGACTGGACGGTGCCTCCACTGAACCTTAACAACCGGGATCTCTCGAGACCTCAATCTCCAGACATCTCTGGCCAAAATAGCTGCCAGCTCATCAACAAAGGCTAAACCCTCATCCAACTGAACTGAATCCCACTGCAACACATGAGACTCATCTGGGACATACCGACGCAACATCGAAACATGAAATACAGGATGTATAGCTGAAAACATCGGAGGTAAGGCTAACCTTCTGCAGAATCTCAAACGGCCCAATGTACCTGGGGCTAAGCTTGCCCCGCCTACCAAATCTCATCACGCCCTTCATGGGCGATACACGGAGAAACACCAAGTCACCGACACTAAACTCCAAGGCACGAAGCCTACGATCAGCATAACTCTTCTGCCTGCTCTGAGCTGCCCGAAGTCTGTCCTGAATCACTCGGACTCGGTCTAAGGAATCCCGAAGCAAATCTGTGCTCTGTGGCCCAGCACTAAAATCATCAAACCAACCTACCGGTGATCTACAACGCCTGCCATACAAAGCCTCAAAAGGTGCCATGCCGATACTCAAATGGAAGCTGTTGTTATAAGAAAACTCCGCCAAGGGAACAAACTGATCCCAAGAACCTCAAAAGTCAAGAACACAAGCCCGAAGCATGTCCTCTAGGACCTGAATGGTCCTCTCGGACTGGCCATCTATCTGAGGGTGAAAAGCGGTACTAAGATGAACCTCTGTACCCAAATCTCGCTGAATAGCCCTCCAGAATTGAGATGTGAACTGAGTGCCACGGTCTGAAATGATAGAAGCTGGGACCCCATGCAACCGAACAATCTCACGAAGGTAGATCTGAGCTAACCTCTCTGCGCCATAAGAAGTCTGAACAGGCAAGAAATGTGCTGACTTAGTCAGCCTATCAACAATCACCCATATGGAATCAAACCCACGAGAAGTACGGGGCAAACCAACAAAGAAGTCCATAGTAATCCCTTTCCACTTCCACTCAGGAATGGGAAGTCGCTGCATCAAACCACCAAGTCTCATGTGCTCGAACTTAACCTGCTGGCAGTTCAAGCACCGAGATACGAACTCTGCTATATCCCGCTTCATACCACTCCACCAGT
>QJPP01002909.1:0-150393 GCA_003996215.1 Jaltomata sinuosa | reverse complement strand
CGAGGATTGATGACTTGTTTGACCAACTTCAGGGTTCAGTTGTGTTTTCGAAGATTGATTTGAGGTCTGGCTACCATCAGTTGAGGATTAGGGCGGAGGACATCCCTAAGACAGCATTCAGGACACATTATGGCCATTATGAGTTCCTGGTGATGTCTTTTGGGTTGACTAATGCCCCCGCAGCCTTTATGAACTTGATGCACATGGTTCTTGGCCCGTATTTGGACTCATTTGTGATAGTTTTTATAGACGACATCTTAGTATACTCGCGTAGTAGAGATGAGCATGAGAAGCACTTGAGGGTTATACTCCAGACTTTGAGAGATCATCGACTTTATGCCAAGTTCTCAAAGTGCGAGTATTGGCTTGAGTCAGTTGCATTCCTAGGGCACGTGGTGTCTAAGGATGGGATTAGGGTTGATCCGGGAAAGATTTCAGCGGTTTGTGAGTGGCCTAGACCTAATACTGTTACTGAGGTTCGCAGCTTTATTGGGTTAGCAGGTTACTACAGTCGGTTCGTTGAGGGATTTTCTTCCATAGCAGCACCCTTGACTATGCTGACTAGGAAGGATATCCCATTTCAGCGAGAGTTGAACTCAAGACAGAGGAGATGGGTCGAGTTACTGAAGGACTATGACTTCACTATTCTGTATCATCCGGGCAAGGCAAACGTGGTAGCGGATGCCTTGAGCCAGAAGGCAGTGAGTATGGGTAGCCTAGCTTCTCTTTCAGTTTTAGAGCGACCGTTGGTCTGGGACATCCAGTCCTTGGCTAACCGTTTGGTTAGGCTTGACTTGTCAGATCCTAGCAGAGTTCTCGCCAGTGTTGAGGTTCGTTCTACTTTGATTGATCAGATTCAGAGCCGTCAGTTTGAGGATCAGCAGTTGTGTGACCTTCGTGATCGGGTTGTTCAGGGTGAGACTAGTCGGGCTACTCTAGATTCAGATGGGGTTCTGAGGTATGATAGTCGCCTTTGTGTTCCGAGGGTTAGTGATTTGGTTCAGTTGATACTTCGTGAGGCACATTGTACTAGATATTCCATTCACCCTGGCACAGCGAAGATGTATAGAGACTTGAGGCAGCTTTACTGGTGGAGTGGTATGAAGCGGGATATAGCGGAGTTTGTATCTCGGTGCTTGAACTGCCAGCAGGTTAAGTTCGAGCACATGAGACCTGGTGGTTTGATGCAGCGACTTCCCATTCCTGAGTGGAAGTGGGAAGGGATTACTATGGACTTTGTTGTTGGTTTGCCTCGTGCTTCTCATGGGTTTGATTCCATATGGGTGATTGTTGATAGGCTGACTAAGTCAGCACATTTCTTGCCGGTTCATACTTCTTATGGTGCAGAGAGGTTAGCTCAGATCTACCTTCGTGAGATTGTTCGGTTGCATGGGGTCCCAGCTTCTATTATTTCAGACTATGGCACTCAGTTCACATCTCAGTTCTGGAGGGCTATTCAGCAAGATTTGGGTACAGAGGTTCACCTTAGTACCGCTTTCCACCCTCAGACAGATGGCCAGTCTGAGAGGACCATTCAGATTCTGGAGGACATGCTTCGGGCCTGTGTTCTTGACTTTGGAGGTTCTTGGGATAAGTTTGTTCCCTTGGCAGAGTTTGCTTATAATAACAACTTCCATTCGAGTATCGGCATGGCACCTTTTGAGGCCTTGTATGGTAGGCATTGCAGATTGCCGATTGGTTGGTTTGATGGTTCTGAATCTATGCCACAGAGCACAGATTTGCTTCGATATTCCTTAGATCAGGTTCGAGCGATTCAGGACAAACTTCGGGCAGCTCAAAGCAGGCAGAAGAGTTATGCTGATCGTAGGCTTCGTGCCTTGGAGTTTAGTGTCGGTGACTTGGTGTTTCTCCGTGTATCGCCCATGAAGGGCGTGATGAGATTTGGTAGGCGGGGCAAGCTTAGCCCCAGGTACATTGGGCTGTTTGAGATTCTTCAGAGGGTTGGTAGCGTTGCCTATCAGTTAGCCTTGCCTCCGATGTTTTCAGCTATACATCCTGTATTTCATGTTTTGATGTTGCGTCGGTATGTCCCAGATGAGTCTCATGTGTTGCAATGGTATTTAGTTCAGTTGGGTGAGGGTTTAGCCTTTGTTGAGGAGCCGGCGGCTATTTTGGCCAGAGATGTCAGGAGGTTGAGGTCTCGAGAGATCCCGGTTGTTAAGGTTCAGTGGAGGCACCGTCCAGCCAAAGAGGCTACCTGGGAGACCGAGATAGATATGCAGGCTCAGTATCCGCAGCTGTTTGAGCCTTCAGGTAACCCCTTGACCTTGACTTTCGAGGACGAAAGTCCTTTTTAGTAGTGGATGATGTAATGACCCTTCCGGTTATTTCCACGTATACGTTTTCCTTGAACCGTTAGAGCTTGTTTGTAGCGGCCCCAAGTCACTTAAGGCTTGTCAGGACTGGTATTTCCGTGCCGGGTCCATTTGTTTGGTCGTATGATAAGTTTTAAAGACAAGTAAGTTGGCAAAAGTTATCGTAAGTTCCTTTAATAAATTTTCTGAACTTTGGGTAAAATGTCTCAGGGATTTTATCCCAATATATAAAGAGTTAGAAGTCCCCCGAAATACCAAATCGAAGGTCTACGAGTCTAGTTTCCAACGCACAAAACCTCACATCCAAATGATCTCGCAGTAAAAAGTTATGACTGTTTTACCGCGGACTGTCTGGCAGAAACCGGATCGCGAACCGGGTCGCGAACCGGGTCGCGAACTGGGTCGCGAACCGGGTCGGGTCAAAATCGATTTTAAGCCTCAACTTCACGTTTTAAAATGCCATTTCAGTTCTGAAACAGTGAGAAAACATAAGGGAGGGTTCCAAGAGAGTTCTTGAGTATCGAAATCGTGCGTACTTGAAAATATTTAATTTAAAAGTTGAACGTGGTAGAAAGTTATATTATTATTACTTTTTTTAAAAATATTTTAAAGGTTTATGAAAAATACTTTTGTTATGACATAATTGTGTATGTATTTATTTTATAAGGTTTTTTTATACATTGTAGTATTTTAACGGAGATAGTAAATTTAGTTATGTTAAAAATTATTATTATAATATAGTAGGTTTTATTTGAAATGATTTTCTATTAATTATGGTATATTTAAAAAATTATATTTATTTTACCACAAACCTATACAATACCCGAGTATGTATATAACGGAACAAAAATATCCTTGGGTGTGTCAACCCCACTCCCACGTGGAAGTGGAGGGAGTTGACAACAACCTTTAATGATGTGGTGGGCTTTTCATATTAGAATTAGTGGCTGCATGTGTGTTCATGTGTCAACATTACTTTATCAATTCACAAGATGACTTTGGGTCTAATCAACTGTAGGCAAGGATAAAACTTTGCATATACTTACACCCTCGAGTGAGGGAAATTATGGGAATGAAATTATATTTTGATGTTATGTTTAATTTCGGAAAGGAAATCAATTATCTTCGTCAAGTTATTCAAGCCCGAGTTCAAGTTTGATTTCGTTTCAGAGCTTTTTTGGAGAAGTTCAAGCTTGTCATCGGACGACAGGTAGGTTACGGTTTATTTTCCCTAGACTCCACATATATAGGATAAAATTGTATTAATGGGCATCCTTGGGTTGGTTTATTAGGTTGGTACCACAGACCTCGACCGCTTTATTCATGTCCGTCTACTTTTGTTCCTCCGTTGCTTGTAGTACTTGCTGATATATTTTATTTACCCTTGTGGTCCTGTGAGGCCTTGTTGACTCTGGAACATAGAAGGTGGGATTTTGGGAATTTCCGCGAGTCCCGGGCATAGAATTATCCTTCTAGGCTGGTTATGCTTGCTGAGTAGCTGTGGGCCTGTGCAGGGTCGATAGGTTGATTGTGAGCTGCTGGGCAGCTATTGTGTGTGATCATACCATTTCCATGCATATAAAGAGGTTTTATCCATGTTTTACTATGATTTTGGCTTCGGGCCTACTGGCACCATTTTCTAACCTTGCATGGCCCCGGGGGCATGTTTTTAATGGAAATGATTTGGAAATGATTTGATTTAACTTGTGAATATTCCCGGGTAAAAGAGAGTAAAATTATGTTTTAAAACACCAGTTTTATGATTAACGCTAGACTCGGCAGGGCCGGGGTGCTAGTTGAGTTTCCTTGCTACTTGAAATGATTTTTAGCCTCGGTCGGACCGAGCACCTGAGATGACTTTCTACTGTTTAGACCCGGTTATGCCCGGGCACCCTTAGAGGGTTTTTTGAGATATTTTCCTACTACTTTAGTCCTGGACAGGGTCTGGGCATGCATATTCGAGACTAGGTCTCTATCTTGAACCCGGACTTACTTCCGGACGACATGTTTTGATACTGAGTTTTAGTATGGGATCAGGGACCTCCATGGACCTTGACATCCGGGCCTGGGGCTGCGGGCTGCGTGTGCCGGGGGAAGGGCATACGGTGGAGTAGAGCTATACGGGCAGTGTCCTTCCATATAACCTACCTGCTAGGCCGGATCGGCACCGGAGGAGGTACATACAGAGATACCATTTCACTTGAGATCTTCATGCATCATATCATTCATTGTTTGAGGTTCCACCATTGTTTGTTGTTTGTTGATTGTACGCTCCGGTAGTATGAGATGCCGGAGGGTTTGTTTTCACTTGTTTGTGTTCCTCGGTTGTATGGGCGGCCGGGGGACTGTAGGTAGACTCTTGCTATTTACTTACAGAATTATTCCCTGTTACGGTTAAGAATGAAATTGGTTACTGCTAAACTGTTAGTTTCTGGCTTGAGATTGATATGATTAGTTGAGTTTGATTCATGTCTCTGAGCATGCCTATCATTACTCTTTCCCTCTTCTAACACTTGAGGTTACCGGTATACCGTCCATTTCGTAAACTTATTATGTATACACTGTTATTGCAAGGACCCTAGGTGCGTTGTTTCTTACTTTCACCTGTGCCTATGGTGTATATATTTTGCTTGCTGGCCTCACATGTGGTTCTGTTGATTTCCCTCTGGGTTAGTTCCTGTGTGCCTTTCGTTGATTTCTGTGACTGCTTGCTTCTATTCTGTCTGTTACTACACTTTTATCTTATATGTGCCCAGTCGGCCTATGATACCTACTGGGTACCGTACCTTATGCTTCGCATTTGGTGCTCACCCTACCCCCTGCATATTTGGGTGCATATCCTAGCGTGGGCCATTGCCGTTAGATCGCTGTGATTCATGCTTTTAGATCTGTTGGGGACTACTTCAGACTGAGGGTGAGCTCTTGGCGATCGGAGCTTAGCTTTAGTTTATCTTTTGCTTCATGTACTCTATTACCATTCAGAGACATCTGTATATATTTTTTTGGATTATTTGCACTCCATGTATGTAGTTTGGCTCTATACTATGATACCAGGTCTTGGGGTTTGGTTTAGTTTCCGTATATGTATATATATATATCCCTGTTATCTATTCTCTTCGTCTTGTTCCCTTATTTGTTAAATAGTAGCCCATTACTAACTGTCCTGGGCTACGGGGATTGGTTCACCTACCGGGGGTTGTAGGTGCCATCATGACCGAGAAATCGGGTTGTGACATAAGTGTCCAACTATCAACAAGTGAAGGTAGAACATCATCGACTGGGTGGTATGACTCAGGATATTGATCTTCCTATTTGGAAGTGGAAAGCAATCAATATGGACTTCATTACTGGTTTGCCTCGTACTCGTAGGCAACATGATTCTATTTGGGTGATTATCGACAGGATGACTAAATCAGCTCACTTCTTGGCTGCCAAGACTATAGATTCAGCTGAGAATTGTACCAGGATCTATATTCGTGAGATAGTCAGATTTCATGGTGTTCTGTTGTCCATCATTTCAGAAAAGGGTACTCAACTTTCATCTTAGTTTTAGAGCTCATTTCAGAAGGGTCTTGGTACTCAGGTTAAGTTTAGCACAACTTTTCACCCACAGACGAATGGCCAGGCAGAGCGTATTATTAAGACTTTGGAGGATATGTTGAGAGTTTGTGTGATTAATTTCAAAGGTAGTTGGTCTGATCACTTACCTCTTATCGAGTTTGCCTACAATAACAATTTTCATTCTACCTTCCAGATGGCTTCTTATGAGGAACATTATGGGCGGAGATATAGATCTCCTATTGGTTGGTTTGAGGTAGATGAGGCAGCTTTGGTTGGTCCAGATTTGGTTCATGAGACTATGGAGAAGGTTCAGATCATTAGGGAGAGGTTGAAGAACGCTCAGAGTCAACATAAATCATATGCAAATGTGAGAAGAATGGAGTTTGAGTTTGAGGTCGATGATTGGGTATTTCTGAAAGTATCACTCATGAAGGGTGTGATGAGATTCGGCAAGAAAGGGAAGCTTATTCCCCGCTATATAGGTCCTTATAAAATTTTGAGGTGAGTTGGTAGTGTTGCTTATGAGTTGGATTTGTCATCAGATTTAGAAGCGGTTCATCCAATTTTCCATGTTTCTTTGTTGAAGAAGTGTGTTGGTGATCCAACCTTGAATGTTACATTGGAAGATGTGAATGTGAATGATAGCCTCACTTATGAGGAAGTCCCTGTGGGGATTCTTGATCGTCAGGTTCAGAGGTTGAGAGACAAAGAAGTTACTTCGGTGAAGGTCCTTTCGAGAAATCATCAAGTGGATAGAGCTACTTGGGAAGCAGCATCCATGAAAGCCAAGTACCCTCATCTCTTTCCTTCTGATTCAGTTTCAACTTGAGGTATTAGTTTTCTCCTTAGTATGTCCCTCCGATTCTAGTACATCAACTACTCTCATGATCCTAACATGCATTTATATTTTCCGAAGTTAGTTCAATCATGTTTTAAGTTGAAAAGCTTAGTTTTCATGTTTATCCTTGCGTTTTATGTTCTGTTGTTTGGTTGGGATGTTTTCTCTTCCGTTTTCCTTGATTAGTCTTCATTCGAGGATGAATGATCCCAAGGGAAAGATACTATAATACCCCAAAATTCAACCCAACTATTAAACTTAGAAATTTCTGAAAATTTTGAACTTACAGGAATCATGAGTCAAGTCCACGAACCGTGGATAGAACCACGAGTCATAGAAGTGACCCGTAAAACTAGTTCTGCAAGCCCCTCCTCTAGTCTGAGAACCATGACCGGAGTCCACGAGTCGTGGTTGACTTCACGGTAGAACCCATTCATGGAACTCAAACTGAGGGTAGCCTTTTCCTCTAAGAACCACAAATAGGTTCTACGGATCATGGAACCCATTCGTGGAAATCAGATATGCAACTTGAATTTTGGCTCAGAAACCACGACTCCAATACACGAGCTGTGGTTACTTCTACGGCTTATAGAAGGGACCCGTGGAACCTGAACCCGCGTTTTTCAGCAGCTTTTCTCTAATTAAATCCCAGAGGTATTTCTATAATTACCCACCCTTTTAACTCCTAAGTAAGGTCGTTTTGACCATTTTTAGTAGCGTTTTATTCCCCAATAGCCTAAACTCTTCTCATTCTAAGCAATTCTATTCCAAAAGAAGAAAGAACTCCTTCAAGCTCCAAGTTCAAGCTTCTATTTCTTTTCATCTTAGATCAAGCAAGCTTCAATAAGGTATATGGGTATTCAATAAGGGATTCCCTTCACCCTTATGCCCAAAACCCATAATTTTTACTTGGATGTATGAATTTATGAAATTAGGTTTCTTACCCAAATTGGGAAAAACTTATTGGTTCAGTTTTAAAGCTTCAATTCATGGTTTCTCATTATTTATCTATGATTTATTTGAGGTTCCTTAATTGATTTCAAAAACCCATGCATAAAAAATGATTTCTAGTATGATTCCATTGAATTGCATGATTTCAAGTGAAAATTGGCATGTTTAGATAACATGGCCTTATGTATTTATGAAAGTGCATGCCTAATTCTTCAAGTTATGAATATAAAAAGAAAAGTATGTTTTGAATTATGGCTATGCTAAGTTTTAAGGATTTTGAAGCATGAGTTGCATGACATTAGATATGTCCCTATGTTTTATGAAGAGGTTGGGCATCTAGATATGTCTACCTAAGCTATGTGAATTGCATGGTATTAGATATACCCTTATGATTTTCAAACAAATTTGGCATCACATATGTCACAAGTATAAATTGAGCTATAAGTATGTTTTGGGAGTAGTATTGAGCACCGAGTTGGATTGGGTTTAGCGTACCCCTTTATATATCCCAGAACTGCGTACCACCATAGGTTCTTTAAGACCCCTCAGTGGGCATCAAACACCATGATCACACTAGTTATGCCTTTATACCCTGGCAAGGTATATCGGGTTCTCTCAATGGGGCAGTTCAGATTTTACATTTCTCACATACTCAGTACATCCTATAGTACTGATGCATATTCTCGCGCTATATCCTTTGATGATGCAGATACAGGTTTTGGCCCTCAAATTCGTGGCTAGAGATTAGCAGGTGTCCCAACTTTGAGTGGTGAGTTCTCATACTTTGAGAACTAGTATCATTTGTCTATCTTTATGGTTTATGCTTAGTATGTGGAGTTAGCTGGGGTCTTGTCCTAGAAACTCATTATTCAGTTTAGAGTCTTTCAGACGTAGTAGAGATTCTGTATTTGGGTTTTAGATTTTGTTATGTTACGTTATGAGCTGTTGATGACTCAGTCCATTTATCTCTTCATTTTGATGGTTCTGTTAAGTTTATCTATGTTTGCTTAAGTCATGCTTTAGCCAAGGTTTAACTTGGGGTACTTGTGGTACCGGGTCCTTTGTTACGTCTAGAGGGTAGTCTCATGGCGTGACAGAGATGAACTAAAGGATCTCTACTTGGGTTTTGTGTCGCACCTATCATCAAACTTCAAAATATAACAAAATAGCCCTTCTATGTGTTAGGAGGTGCGATATGCCTATCAGTCTTTGTGATGGACCACGTGATGCACAACTCATGAGGCACTTTGAGCTATGCGACACACTTTAGGCTTTCCAAATGGGAAAGTTTCCCTACCTTTGCATAATTAACGGCATTTTGGTCCAATTATTTCTAAGAAACATCCTAACACGTCATATAAGCCTCTAAAAATGACCTACACTTAGAGAAATCATTGATAGTTCTCCTCATTCTCTTCCAAACTCCAAAGTACAGACGTTTCTTATAATTTAAGGTGTAGAGCTCCAAGCAAGGTTTCTTCAAATCTTTTTCTACTTCTAAGGTAGGTAAGGCTACCCTCTCTCAAGTACTTTGTAACACCTCAGAATTTGAACTAACATTTAGACTTAGAAATTAGACTGGTTTTTATAGAATTTTAGGTCCCACAGGCATGGTCCACGAGTTGTGGGAGGCCTGATGGGCCATCAGCCTAGTTGTGGGAGCCATTCCTATTTTCTCAGCTCCTATGATCTAACCCACGAGCCATGGTGTTAGCTGTGGGAATGGTCCAGTGGATCATCTAGCCTCCATTATCCCAATGGCCAAGGCCACACACCATAGGAATCATCCAGAGGACGTGCCGAGTTTCCCCAGTCTAACGGTCCCCACCACAGGCCGTGGTGATCAGTTCGATGGACCCTGGGATGGGCCATCTGGTGGGAATTTTTTGAAGTTTTAATTTTTAACTCAGGGGTATTCTGGTTTTTTCCCACTCTTTTAAATCCTAAACTAATTCGTTTTAAGCATGGTTTTGAGGGGTTTTAGTCAGACTTAAAAAATTTCACCCTCATTCCATCGATTAAACTTCAGAAAAAAAGAAAAGAAACTATCTCAGGTTTTAGTCTAGGGCTTTCTTCTCTAAAGCTTCAAACTCTATTCTTGGTTAAAGATTTCTTCTTCATTCAGGTATGTGGGTAGTCAGTAAGGGTTCAGTTCACCCTTATGCCCAAATCCTCAGTCTCTATTTTGAATTCCATGGTTTTATGAAACTAGGGTTCTTATCCTATTATGCAGATTTTTATCAAATTCAGTTCACTGCTTATTACATGATTTATATCATGTTTTAATGACTTTTACTTGAGTTTCAATAGCTTTCATAGATTTTTACCATGATTTGGGAAGTCAAGAATTTAGCTTGAAATTATAGTATTTTCATATGAATTGGCTTTCCTTTAGGATTTAGCCCAGTTAGTAGCATTCAGTATAAGTAAATAATTTAGTAAGTTTTTCAGTCTACAACCTTTCAAAAAAATGTTTTCAGATCAGTTAAGTTCTGACCAGCATTCAGAATCTCAAATTTTAAATGAGCTACCAGTATTCAGTTTTGGGAGTAGTACTTAGCACTGAGTTGGATTAGGGTTCAGTTTTGGGAGTAGTACTTAGAACCGAGTTGGATTAGGGTTCAACATCACTTAAAGTCCCAGAACTACGTGCCACCATAGGTCTATTTAGCCCCTCAACCGGGTATCAAAGTTAGTGATCACACTAGTTTAGCAAATGTGAGTTTTGGATGCAATCTATTACTTTTCTGGGTCATATTGTGACTAGTGATGATATTCGAGTTGATTCTCAAAATATTGAGGCAGTAAAGAACTAGCCTAGACCCACTTCCCTGTTTGATATTAGGAGCTTTTTGAGGTTTGGATGGTTACTACATGAGATTTGTGGACGGGTTTTCTTCCATTGCTACCCCATTAACTCGGTTGACTCAGAAGAAGGTGAAATTTCAGTGGTCTAATCTATGTGAGAAGAACTTTCAAGAATTGAAGACTAGGTTGACCACAACCCCAGTGTTGTCTCTACTCGAGGGCCTAGATGACTTTTTTGTGTATTGTGATGCTTCTAGGATTGGTTTGGGTTGTGTGTTGATGCAGCATGGTAAGTTGATTGCTTATGCTTTGAGACAACTTAAGATTTATAAGAAGAACTACCCTACTCATGATCTTGAGTTACCGGCCATTGTTTTTGCTTTGAAGATTTGAAGACATTACTTGTATGGTGTTCACGTGGATGTATTCACTAATCATAAGAGTCTTCAGTATGTGTTAACTCAAAAGGAATTAAATCTTCATCAAAGGAGATGGCTTGAGCTTCTTAAGGATTATGATATGAGTGTGCTTTACCATCCGAGTAAGGCTAATGTCATAGCGGATGCACTTAGTAGGTTATCAATAGGTAGTGTGTCTTCAGTTGAGGATGGGAAGAAGGAATTAGCCAATGATGTTCATAGACTTTCTTGATTAAGAGTTCGCCTAATGGATTCAACAGAAGGTGGTGTTATTGTTCAGAATGGTTCCGAATCATCTTTGGTAGCTGAAGTGAAAGAAAAGCAAGACAGTGATCCTATTTTGCACCAGTTGAAGGGTGCAGTCCATAAGCAAAAAGTTGAGGTTTTCTCCCAAGGGGGAGATGGTGTGCTTCGATATCAGGGTCAATTATATGTTCCTGACGTAGATGGGTTGAGACAATAGATTTTGATAGAGGCTCATAGATCCAGGTATTCTATTCACCCTGGTGCCACCAAGATGTACCATGACCTACGGGAAGTCTATTGGTGAATGACATGAAGAGGGACATAGAAGGTTTTGTGGCTAAGTGTTCCAACTATTAAAAAGTGAAGGTAGAGCATCAGCGACCGGGTAGTATGACTCAGGATATTGATATTCCTACTTGGAAGTGGGAAGCAATCAGTATGGACTTCATTAGTAGTTTGCCTTGTACTCGTAGGCAACATGATTCTATTTGGGTGATTGTCGATAGGATGACTAAATCAGCTCACTTCTTGGCTGTCAAGACTACATATTCAGCTGAGGATTATACCAGGCTCTACATTCGTGAGATAGTCAGATTGTATGGTATTCCATTGTCCATCATTTCAGACAAGGGTGCTCAGTTTACATCTCAGTTTTGGAAATCATTTCAGAAGGGTATTGATACTCAGGTTAAGCTTAGCACAACCTTTCACCCACAGACGAATGGCCAGGAAGAGCGTACTATTAAGACTTTGGAGGATATGTTGAGAGATTATGTGATTGATTTCAAAGGTAGTTGGGATGATCACTTACCTCTTATCTAGTTTGCCTACAATAACAACTTTCATTCTACCATCCAGATGGCTCCTTATGAGGCACATTATGGGAGGAGGTTTAGATCTCCTATTGGTTGGTTTGAGGTAGGTGAGGCAGATTTGGTTGGTCTAGATTCGGTTCATGAGACTATGGAGAAGATTCAAATCATTAAGGAGAGGTTGAAGACCGCTCAGAGTTGACAGAAATCATATGCAGATGTAAGGAAAAAGAAGTTGGAGTTTGAGGTCGATGATTGGGTATTTCTGAAAGTGTCTACCATGAAGGGTGTGATGAGATTCGGCAAGAAAGGGAAGCTTATTAACCGCTATATAGGTTCTTATCGGATTCTGAGGAGAGTTGGTAGTGTTGCTTATGAGTTGGATTTGCCATAAGATTTAGAAGTAATTCATCCGATGTTTCATGTTTCTTTGTTGAAGAAGTGTGTTGGTGATCCGACCTTGAAGGTTTCTTTGGAGGTTGTGAGTGTGAAGGATAGCCTCACTTATGAGGAAGTCCCTGTAGGGATTCTTGATTGTCAGGTTCGCAGGTTGAGAAAGAAAGAAGTTGCTTCGGTGAAGGTCCTTTGGAGAAATCAGCTTGTAGAGGGAGCTACTTGGGAAGCAAAAGCAGCCATGAAAGCCAAGTACCCTCATCTCTTTCCTTCCGATCCAGTTTCAACTTGAGGTATTAGTTTTCTCCTTAGTATGTCCCTCCGATTCTAGTCCATGAACTTCTCTCATGATCCTAGCATGCATTCATGTTTTCCGAAGTTAGTTCAATCATGTTTTAAATTGAAAAGCTCAGTTTTCATGTTTATCCTTGAGTTTTATGTTCTCTTGTTAGGTTGGACTATTTTCTCTCCAGTTTTCCTTGCTTAGTCTTTATTCGAGGATGAATGATCCCAAGGGGAAGATATTGTAATACACTAAAATTTGACCCAGCTTTTAAACTTAAAAATTTCTGAAAATTCTAATCTTCTAGGAATCACGAGTCAAGTCCACGAGCTATGGATAGAACCATGAGTCATAGAAGTGACCCGTGAAACTAGTTCTGTAAGACCCTCCTCTAGTCTGATAAACACGGCCAGAGTCCACGAGTCGTGGTTGACTTCACGGGTCATAGAACCCATTCATGGAACTCAGTCTGAGGGTAGCCTTTTTCTCTAAGAACCACGAATAGGTTCTATGGATCGTGGAAGCTTCCACGGATCATGGAACCTATCCATGGAAATCAGATCTGCAGCTTGAATTTTGGCTCAGAAACCACGACTGTAATCCACAAGCCGTGGTTACTTCTATGGCTCATAGAAGGGACCTGTGGAACCTGAAGCTGAGTTTTTAGCCGTTTTTCTCTAATTAAATACCAGGGGTATTTCTATAAATACCCACCCTTTTAACTCCTAAGTGAGGTTGTTTTGACCATTTTTAGTAGGGTTTTATTCCCTAATAGCCTAAACTCTTCTCATTCTAAGCAATTCTATTCCAAAAGAAGAAAGAACTCCTTCAAGCTCCAAGTCTCAAGCTCCAAGTTCAAGCATCCATTTCTTTTCATCTTAGATCAAACAAGCTTCAATAAGGTATGTGGGTATTCAATAAGGGATTCCCTTCAACCTTATGCCCAAAACCCATGATTTTGACTTGGATTTATGAATTTATGAAATTAGGGTTCTTACCCAAATTGGGAAAAACTTATGGGTTCAGTTTTAAAGCTTCAATTCATGGTTTCTCATTATTTTTTGATGATTTATTTGAGGTTCCTTAATTGATTTCAAAAGCCCATGCATTAAAGATAATTTTTAGCATGATTTCATTGAATGGCATGATTTCTAGATAACATGGCCTTATGTATTTATGAAAGTGCATGTCTAATTCTTCAAGTTATGAATTTAGAAAGAAAAGTATGTTTTGAATTATGGCTATGCTAAGTTTTTAGAATTTTGAAGCATGAATTGCATGACATTAGATATGTCCCTATGTTTTATGAAGAGGTTGGGCATCTAGATATGTCTACCTAAGCTATGTGAATTGCATGGTATTAGATATACCCTTATGCTTTTCAAACAGATTTGGCATTAGATATGGCACAAGTATAAATTGAGCTATAAGTATGTTTTGGGAGTAGTATTGAGCATCGAGTTGGATTGGGTTTAGCGTACCCCTTTATATATCCCAGAACTATGTACCATCGTAGGTTTTTTAGGTCCTCTCAATGGGCATCAGACACCGTGATCACACTAGTTATGCCTTTATACCCTGGCAAGATATATTGGGTCCTCTCGATGGGGCATATACATTAGATTCCATGTATCTCACATGGTCTATGTCGGTTAGAGAACCTCCCACCGAAATAATTTAGGTTATTAAAATGTATTTGACTCTTGCTCATATTTCAGACTTACTACTTATGATTATTGTTGACACCCAATTTTTACCCTCCACATTACGAATTAACCTTGAGCCATTTTGATTTTTTAAACAATTTTTGAAAATAATTGTTTGTGAAAAAGGATAATATATTTTCCAAATCGGCTTTATAATAGTTTTGAGTAAGAATTTATATTTTTCATATTTAATTATGTGGAATTTATATGAATTTACTTAAAGAACCATTTTAGAGTTTAATTTCATAAAAAAAATCCTTTTAAAAGATTAAATGCTTGATTTCCCTCCAAATGGATTAAAATTGGAAATTATTTGAATAATTAACTTCGTAATTTTTGAATGAGGTAATTTTAAACATGATAATTATTTCAATTTGTTTAAATATAAAGAGGCTCGGGTGATTAATTTTAATTAATTCGTCTTTATTCCTATTCTAGCCTAAACTCTTTAAAACATTTAAATCCTAGCCGAATTTTGCCTAAATTCCTCCTAATTGGGTTATCTCCTAAACCTAAAGTGCAAATGTGGTCACATTCTAAATAAACCTTATAACCACCCTTATATCCTTTGTTTCAGCCAGCCATTTGGGCCAGCAGTGCCCAAATCCGCTCAGCCCACTCCATCTCTCCTCCAACCCGCCTAACCCGAGCCCATTCCCTCATAACTCGCTCCAGCCCACCTCTCAACATCACCCTTATACTCTTCTTTCTTTCTCTCATATCTCTTAATAGATAAACAAACACACCCTTATCCCTTCTCTCTCTCTCCTCATCTCTTCTCTCAAACAAACGACGACAACAATGAAACCCAGTACATTCTCCGTCCAAACCCAGCTCAAACGACCTGCAAATCAATATCAAACGACTCCGAAAATCCAGAAATCATTACCCCTCTGTATAATTTCCATTCACCTTCGTCTTGTTGTATGAGAGGGTGAGCTGGCAGGTTCTAGAAGAACCCAGAAGCGCACAGCTGGCTCCTTCAATGTTTCCCCTAAAATCATGGCAAAATTAGCTCAAATTCGTACCAAGAAAGTACATGCGTGGCTCGATCTGGCTGGAGCAAGTTTGAAATTTGAATCCCTAAAGTTTTCTACCCGATTTTACCCCACTATTTCCCCCCCTGTTTCACCTAAAAATCTCCTATATAAACCCTCCCCTTTCATTGTGAGATGGGGCTGGCTTGGGGAAAAATTTGAGGATTTGGGGAAGCACTTCCCTAATCCTACGTAACCAAGTCAGTTTTCAAAAAAATATAAACTAAAAATCAAGTTTTGACAAAGTCGAATACGAATTCTGGTGGTGGTGAGGCTGTTCTGACGTGATTCATGGTCCCAGACGCTGCTCCAAGAAAGGTAAAATCCTTCACCCTTTCCTTTTCTTTCTTTCCTTCTTCTTTGTCTCTCTGAGCGTAATGTAGAGCTTTTCTTTCTCTTTCTTTTCATTTAGAAATATTTCTGCTGGTTTTAGGTTAATTATGTTATGAATGCAAATTCTATTTTTTTTTTGTTCTGTATTTCAAACTGGTCGTGTTGGATATCATGTGATTATTGTGTTGGAAATTTAAAAATGGAATATTTAAACTCGTGTTGATGTTTTGTTTCAGATTTGTTTTTTTTTAGTGCTACATAATATTGCATCGTTCTTGTTATATCTCTTCTTTATTGTTCAAAGTAAAAAAATGCTGAAATAATCACTGTGTGCTTGTCAAAAAGTTTCAAGCTTTGTCATGTTGAAAAACTGTTTCTATTAATGTTTTCACGACTATGGCATAGTCCAATATTCTTAGATGAATAAAACTGAAATCTTTAGGGTGTTAATGTCAAACAAATGTCTTAGGACAGATTTAAATTAGAATGGCTTATATGTTTCATTTTCTTTCATACTTGGTGTGAGAGGGACATGTGAAGCCTCTACCTATTTGTTAGTCATGTTTTGGTCTTGTTTGATATCAATGTGACTTTGATTTGGTAAAAGCTCAAAGTTTTGCTTGTAAGAATTTGTTGTTTGCGTATATATATAAATGTGGTTATGTCTTTGCTGTTTTAATAGTCTATCATGTTTGAGTCTTTTGTAATAATTCATAGATAAACCTGCCTGGTTGGTTGTGTTTGGATGATCATACGTACGTCTAAGTTCTACAAGTCACCTGGTTTAGTTTTTTTTTGTTCTTCTTCCCTTTCCCCTTTTCCATTTTACAATATGTCTTGAAATAAGAACTGCTATCTTCAAAGTATGGTAGATACCAACTTTTACCATAAGATTGTGGAAAATCACCTGCTTTACCTTCGTCTAAATCATGTTGAAGTTGAAAACCTTTTTTAGATTGGATAATGCCGCTAAGATCAAACCTCGAGCATGTTGTCCTGTTATTTGAATTTAAGATTGTGTTCTCTTCATGATGGTCGTTTTGAGTTCTATAAATACCATGTATCTATGTGTTTTCCTTTTGATTATGTGTAGAGTTCGCGATCACCATGCTTCTGCCTGTTTGGATCGTCCAACAAATAAAAGAAAACAAAAAAATAGTTAGTTAAGGATGTTTACTGCCGTTCACCATATGTATGCTTCGGAAAAGTTTCCCTTGTTTCATTCCAATGCTAACCTATTTCTCTCGCAAGATAGAGTCTAAAACTACTTCTCTCTTAGTCAAAACAACACCTCTATTCTCATAAGTTCGTCCGAAATCCAACTTTCTTGCATGAACGGTTCACTTGATATAAATCAGTATATTTGTTGTACAAAGTTGAGCATTTCATCTGTTAATCCTAAGATTTGCATAACTCTCCATTGAGTTTAGGAATTCTTTGATATTGATCTACATAATGTGTTGTACATTTCTTGTTTTAACTTGGGTTTCATCTGTCAGTCTCATTCTGTGATCTGTTAAAAAATGCAATCTGGTTGAATGACTAGGATATGCACGACTTGTTTTGTGAACATTCAATGGCTTTGTTTAAATTCTGATCCTTGTATTTTGTTGATCTTTGTGACATGAACTGTATCGAGTCCACCGGGACTCCCAAATACCCTTTTGCATCTCGGTTGGACCTAGCCCAACACTACTGAGTCTAATTGCACCCATGTGAAGAGTGAAGTTGAAAAAGAAGAAAAATAGAGAAATGGGCCAAGCCTATGAAGATTCACAATAGCAGCTACAGTCCAAAATGGACTAGATTTGAGAAAATGGTTCAAGCTCATAACAACATAGCAACAGTCAGCCCAAATGGGTTAAAAGGTGCAAAAATTGGACCAGAATGGAGGTGGGCCTAAGGAGGGCCCACAAATTAGATTTAGGACAGGGTTTCAGATTAAAAGTCTAAATAATTTAAGCTAAAAGGTTTAATTATTTCCTTTACCTTAACTCTTTATTTGTATAGTTCAGATTAATATTTCTTGTATTAAATTGAACTAACATTGTAACTTAGTTGAGTTACCCCAAACGAGTAAAACATTTCCTTGCTTAAATCTTCTTCATCACTTACTGTTTCTATTTATATGAAATAAAATAAGCATGTTTTCCTTTCCGTTTTATAAAAGATAAGCTCTTTATGTGTTTCCATTTCTAAAATACAAGTATCAATTTTCTTTAATCCCTCACTGTTTCCTCTATGTAAAAACAAATCATGTTTTGTTTAATTGTCAAAAAACTAGCATGTTTTCATTTTTGTGAACCCTCTATGTTTCATTTCTATAATATATGACAACCTTCTTTAATCAAGTCTCATTTACTATGTTTCTTGAATCAAATTAAAACAAGATGTTTTAATACAAGATGTTTTATCAAAACTAGGATTTTCAAAGTTAGTCATAATAAGTTATTTTCAAACAAGTTCGGATAACCGCGAGTTAGCGGATATCCCGAGTGGCTTCAAAACCTTCTCGAAATATTAATAGGAGCCTCTTACCCTTAATCTCTTAATTTTTAAAGTTATATCTGTTTTTGACTTTGAAGATTTTTTATAAGTTTTTCTTGGTTTTTACTTTTATAAAAACTAAGTGGCGACTCTTGCTCTTTCAAAAATTGAAAACGTTTTGAAACTTTAACCTGGATTTTTCAAAATAATTTTCAATACAAGTCATTTTTCCCGTAAAATAAAAATGTTGACTCTGCTGAGGATAATTCAACTAAGTTCTAACCTTATTGTTTGCAACAAACCTATTTGACTAACAATTTGGATTTTAATAATTAGTAATCTTTATTGCTTTCCTTACTTGTTTATTTTCTCGCAAAATATATTTTTATTGCATCTCATAGCATATTCTACCATATGACATGCGATTTTATTTATATTTTAGGGAGGTTCACTATCCCATGGCCTCTCACTATAAATAACACTTTCTCGAAAATACGATAGTTTACGGGTACGTCATGCATCCAATGGCTATCATATTTGCAACCCAAGTTGTCCACTTGGGACCCGGTCTATTTCAAAACAAACCCACTCTAGATGCCTAGGGTAGAGCGAAACCAAAATCCATTTTAGGCATTGGCCTAGGCCGACCTAATACCTTAGGGGTATTGGGCCCATTAGAAAGATCACCTTGCATCTATTGGCCACGAGTCAATTACAGACGATCATCCCTTATGTGTTTAATTGAAGGATGCAATGTTGGTTTGTACGAACCATTGTTCCTCGGGATTGGGATATATTTAGATAGTCTTTCATTTTTGAAGATTGCCATCCGAAAGGCGTTCAGAATTTTCAAGAAGTCCAGGAAGTTCGAGAATGAAGGACCAACCACGACAACCTAGTTTAGAATTGTACCCCTGCGTGGGACTGATTTTGATGTACATTCCTTTTCCCACAAATTTTGTTCCTTCATTTTATTTACTCAATATGTATAAATATATTTTGGAGCAATGGAACATTTACAAATGACATACACATCCTTCAATTCGTTAGGCCTACCTTTGGCATAAAAAGGTCACATATCCGTATAGGACGCGCTATGAACTATTATGTGATATAACTATCTTACCTGCTTATGTGCGTTGCTCAATTCAAAAGTGAATTGATCCACTCTTACTTGAATATTTTAGAACCCATAGCAGGATAAAGGCCCACCGCAAAATCCAATCAAAATTGCCCTTGGAAGTTCTTCAAATTTCCCCAGAAAAATCCAAAGACTTCTTAAAACCTTTTTAAGTCTTGTTCGGAAAATGAACTTTCCTTATCCAAACTACAAAATTTTTTATTTTCCCACTTCGACAAAATGCCGAAGAATTCAGAAGATATATTAAGTGCTGAAGACTCGACAAGTCAAATCTCCTGATAGAATATACCTACCCCAAAATCGATCCTGTCCATCGAACTCTCGAGCCAATAAATACTCGTGGATCAATTTGCCTTGATGAAAATCAACTTTATGTGTTTATTTCCAGTCAAATGTCTTGCGTTGTTTACCACTTATGGAATCTAACATATTCTTCCTTTTGAGTTATTTTTCCTGTAAAAGGTAAAGAAACTGATCTGTGTTGAGAAAATATGGCAGAACCCTCTTACCTCACAAAATCAAGAGAAAGAAAGGTTTCCTCCCCTGATCGTAACTTAGGGAAAATAATAATGACTGAGGATACTGAGAACATCGCTTTAACTAGGATGACTACTCTCCTACCTAAGCAAAATGAGTTGATTGGGCTACTGACACAATAAGTTGATAAGATGAGAAATGAGATGAGAGAGAAACGAAGTTTGATTAATTTAATCATCCATGCAAAATTACCCACCCCAAGTGAAGGAAGGTCTCTACTTCATGTCCCTCCCTCGAATATGGCGGCACCTGAACTGTAACACCCCGTGCATGTATCCAGCTATCTATGTTAAAATCTCAGAAAATTTTCATGTTTCCAGGGATGACGGCTCAGACGACAGTTCGTGGTTTAGAACCATGGTCCGTCTTGTGCGCACGTCGTCCAAGTCTCAGAGGATCCCTAAGTTGGTCCAAAAAATGACGGGTTGAGGAATGGTCCGTCCTTCTGGATGACAGACCATTATTCCCAACTGCCCTGATGCTCATCCTTCAAAGTTCAGAAGTCACTCTTCCAGTACCCAAGATCGACGGGTTGAAGGACGGTCCGTCCTTCTGGACGACGGATCCATCGTTCCACCCGTTATCCCTAAGATCGAGCAGCCCTTTTTTAAATGCCCAGAAACGATGGCTCCCAGGATGGTCCATCTTCCTGAAGTATGGACCGTCGACCAAACCGTGGTCACTGAAGGTTGACTATTTTCTAGTCTTTTCTTATTTAATTTCCAGGGGTATTTTGGTCATTTCCCACCCTATTATGTATTAAGTGAAGTCGTTTTGACTACTTTAAGAAGATTTTTCACTCATATTACCCTAAGTCCCTCTTAAGTTCATCATTCTTCACTCAAAAAGGAAAGTAGCTCTCAAGCTCAAGTCTCCAAGCTCCAAGTCAAGTCTCCTTATTCTTTTCCAATCAAGTGGGTAATCTTCCACCAAGGTATGTGGGTCTTTAGCAATGGGTTTCTTCCACCCTTGTGCCCAAAATCCCCAAGTCTTATTTTGAGATCATGAAGCTATGAAATTAGGGTTTTAAACCAAAATTTGGGGAAAGTTTATGAAATCAGTTCCTATGTTAAAATTCATGGTTTCTTATTGATTACTCATGATTTGATTATGATTTCCTTTTTGGCTTTGAAAGCCCAAGCATGAAAGTTGATTTCTAGCATGATTCCATGAATTTACATGTTTTCAAGAGAAAGATAGCATGATTAGATATCATGGCATTTGCGAACTTATGAAATTGCATATATGATTCTTCAAGCACGAAGTTGGAATGAAAAGCATGTTTTGAACTATGGCTAATCTAAGCCTTTAGATTATGACTTTGAATTGCATAGCTTCCAATATATTTTTTGCTTTTCAAAATAGCTTTGGCATTATATATGTCATTGGTTTTACTTAGCTTTGGCATTAGATATGTCATTGGGTTTTTAAACATCATGGCATTTGCGAACTTATGAAATTGCATGTATGATTCTTCAAGCACGAAGTTGGAATGAAAAGCATGTTTTGAACTATGGCTAATCTAAGTCTTTAGATTATGACTTTGAATTGCATAGCTTCCAATATATTTTTTGCTTTTCAAAATAGCTTTGGCATTATATATGTCATTGGTTTTACTTAGCTTTGGCATTAGATATGTCATTGGGTTTTTAAACAATTTTGACATTAGATATGTCACCATGTTATAAATTAGCTTTAACTTCATATATGTCATTGGTTATGAATCAGCTTTGGCATCATATATGTCATTGGTATTATATGAGCTATATGTATGTTCTGGGAGTAGTATTAGCACCGATTTGGACGGGTGAGAGTACCCATATGTCCCAGAACTACGTTGCCCCTGTAGGTTTTAAGTCCCGTGCTGGGCATCAGTTTCAGGTGATCACGTTACAGTCATGCCTTTGTACCCCTGACAAGGTACATTGGGTCCTCTCGATGGGGCGTATATATCGAATTCCATGTAGCTCACATGGTCTATGTCGGTTATAGAACCTCCCACAGAAACAGTTTATGATTTACGTTGCATTTGACTTTTATGCAGTTTTCAGACTTATTACTTATGTTTATGTTACAACTTATGATATATTAAGAGTCATTGCACTCAGTTATCTTTAAAAGCATGATTTCAGTTATTTATGTACACTTAGCATATTTTCATCATGTTCATGCATTGCTCACATACTTAGTACATTCCATAGTACTAACGCATATTGCGCTGCATCCTTTGATGATGCAGATTTAGGTATTACTTCACAGCTTCATGGCTAGAGTTCCAGGCCACTCTCTCAGTCAGCTTTGGTGAGCCCTTATAATTCGAGGACTAGACCGTATTTCAATTTTATACTTCCTTTATGTGTCAGATTGTCGAGTTAGTTGGGGTGTTGTACCATCAACTCTCTATGATAGTGTTAGAGGCTTTCAGACATAGATGTTATGGGATGACTGTTGAGTTGTACTTCTTATTCGACCCTCTTTTATATGATTATGTTTCCTATTTGGATTCTCTTATGATGCTTCCGCTATGTCTTAACTTTTTTTATGCTTGAGAATGCTATGACCAAGGGTTAGCTTGGGATTCTTGTGGTCCCAAGTCCCGTGTTACGTCTAGGGGGTAACCTTGGGGTGTGATATGAACACTCTTCCAACAATTCCCTTGCATTTTCTTATAACTGGAGCACGGAAAAGTCTCTCAAATATGACTCGATAAAGCCTTCGCCACAAAAAGTCTACCCTTCAACCCCGCAAAGCCCCTATCCCATCTTTTATGCCCGAGCTAAATATCAAACTCCATCCCCAAAGTACCAAGCTCCATCTCCAAATTACCAATCGCCTCCACAAACATACCAAAACCTTCAGTCAAATTTTCAATCACCAATTACTTTCTACTCAAATCCACAAATATACCGCGAAGTAGCTACCTCAACATACCAAAATAAAATATTTCATCCAAGTCATAAGAAGAAGCCTCCCCGGGTATGTACTCCATTAGCTGAAAGCCGAACTCTACTCTTTGAGAGACTAAAAGCAACTGGACTGATTTGGCCTATCGAACCAAAGCCTGCTAACCTAGCATCTAAATTCTTCAAACCCAATCGACATTGTGCATATCATTCAGGAAGTGTTGGACATACCACTGAAGATTGCATCAATCTGAAACACAAAATTTAGAACCTAATCAATCAAAGAGTCATCATTCTCCAAACAACCTCTCCTAGTAGCAATCCTTCACAAAAACATGGAGGGGTGACCATCAGTACAAACGAAACTGATGACGAATGGTATGCAAGAACTATTCTTAATAAAGAGGATGATCGAGAATTGCTAAGACCTTTGACTCATCTATCCAGTCTTTCCCTACAAGTGACGATCAAGGGGATGGAATAGGAGACCTATTCAATGAATGTGATTCTATATTAAAAGAAGTCCCTGAAGCAGTCATGATTAGGGACGCCGAGCTTGGAGAAAGTTGCAGAATTGGGTCGTAACTTTCCTCGTGACTCTCCGCTCGGCTGGGTAGACAAACTTTGTTTTATGAAAAAATTGGTGATGGTCCGGATGAGGCTCCTCGGCCCACCCTTTATGTTTTAATATTCCTCGTACTATTTACTGCTTTCCCAAAGGCATGAACCTACATTCGTGTGGGTTGTAGCCATAGTTGAAAATTATTTGTGTTTACTTGTTATTGTCTAACCCATTTTATTTTGGTTTCAGTAATAATAAGTTAAAACCTACCACTGTCATGTCATGTCAAGAGCTTAATAAACAAACCAAGCTAGATGATGATGGTTCCGAGGAGTATGTTAAAAATATCATGGTCCTTGAACGAATGACCAAGAAATCTAAGAACTTCGAAGACCAGAAATGGCCCCACCTAAAAGATTTGAGGTGGTCAATCTGGGAGGCAACGGTCAAGTTAAAGAAATCAGCGTCTATGTTTATTTGTCAAAGGCACTAAAGAAAGAACTTATGAGTCTGCACAAGCCATAGATCGACATCTTTGACTGGTCCTATGGTAGTAGGATGGAAAAGAACACAAATATCATCTCGAAATTTATTGGTGAATCTAGAATTTAATCTAGGGAATGGACAGTTAATCCTTCCCTCCTATGAAACAAAGGAAAGTTTGCACCAAATTGGCAAGGACTGTACATCATCCGAAAAGTTCTATCTGGAGAAGCTTTGATTTTATCCAAGATGGACAAACAAGTAAAGGCCCAAGCCTATAGCAACTCCGATGCTGTGAAGAGATACTACACCTGAAGACGGTATCTTTTCCTTCTAATTCTTTTCCTATAACCGCATTTTCTGATTGTAATTATTTTGCACTTAGTTAAAGCTTAAAATTTCCAATCCTTCTTGTACGAACTACAGTTGACCTGAATTCTCAAGAATGAGATATGTAAGAAGCCTGTGTCAGCTTTGGTCAACCTCTTAGAAAATCTATCTTTCCCCTTCCTATCCTGAACTATGCTCGACCTGAATTCTCAAGAATGAGATACGTAGGCGGCCTTTGTCGGCTTTGGTCACCCCTTTGTTTATTTCCAACATTCTCCCACTTCAAGTGTGGTAACTACGTTTGACTTGATTCCTGCCAAAACGGGATACGTAGGTTCCATAATGGTTCGGTCATATCACCCCAGGAAATGGAAACTGGGGTAGAATTTTTGAGAAAGGAGTCTCAAAAATTCAGAAGATAAAGGTCATTTCCGGTAAAACAAGAGAAGGCTTGTGGATAAGTAAACTCCAGAACAGCTCGGTCATATCGCCCAGGAAATGGAAACTGAGGGAGAATTTTTGAGAAAGGAATCTCAAAAATTCAGAAGGCAAAGAGCATTCTCCAGCAAGTCAGAATACAGAATGAGCCGAAGAGCAACCAAAGTAAATATCTAGAAAGAATCTCGTAATCCCCATAGAGTCTCAAGTCTCTTGCCAATTGAATGAGATTCATCATGAAACCTTTAACTGGGCAGAAATTTTGAGGAGGACCTCAAAATTGCCACCGAGCTTCATTTGAGAGTTTAAAAACAAACTCCAAAGAATTCCCCAACACCGAGAGATTATAGTCTACTTCAAAAATTCCCAGTCCTTGGTGGATTAATCCCAGTTGTGACAGATTTCTCAAAAAAAAGCTTTTCCAAATACTCCAGCTAGGATGACAAAGGATCTCTAGAGTCTGCCAGCAACATGTTAAGATGCCAAGGCATCGAATAAAGGGCATTCATTGAGCTAGCATATGACATGACGGGTAGAGACCTTTTCAAACTATCCTTTTTTAAAATCTTTGTTTTTACAAAGAGCCGGTTTGAAAAATCATTATGAAAACTAGATTTACTCATTATAATGTATTTTGTCTTATGACTACCATGGCTCGAGAAGAGTCGCGGGCGACGAGTACCCGAGATTGAAAAGCATCCGAAGAAGACAAAACGCAGAGCAGAAGATCAAAGGAGGTTAACACAGACCAATTTTGACAAAAAAATAACATTTTTTTGTGGATGCAGGTTGTCCCCTAAAGTATGTTAGAAAGCAGCTCCTCGTTATCCAATGCTTTCAAAGAAACGCAACGAGACCAGATGCCCTAAAATTTGGCGAGAAAAGCCAAAGCAGCAGAAAGAAGCTGAAGATGGAAAAAGTCCCTAGAACGGGCGAATCTTCTTGTAGTTCACAGAAACTACCAGATAAAGAGAGACTGACAATGATCTCAAGTCCCCAAACGGATCAGGACATTTCGGTGAGTTTCAAATTGGGATACCAAACAAGAGATCAACGTCATTCTCCATCAATCCCAGATAAGTTAGAAATTACCACGAACAGACGATGTTCAAAGACGGTATTTATGGCTATCCCCAGAAATGGATGCGACCATTTCATTCATATTTCAAATGAAAGTCTGTTTTGATTAGCTTCATAAACATCGTCTTTAAAGTTTTTCAAATTTGACTGTGGTCGCTAGTAAGAGCGGCACAGTGTCAACTAACCGTTTGCCTTGAGCACATGTATCCATAAAAGAGTCGACATGACAAAACAAAGACCAAAGGTGATGTTTTCTACAACTTTCCCATGGTCCAGTGCATCATACGACACTACATTGCATCATATTTTGCATTCATATTGCACCATGTCACATTGCATCATGTTGTATTGCATCATATTGCATCATACTGCATCACATGACATAAGCATTATGTCGCATCATATTATGTCATATCGCATTGCATCATATTATATTATGTTGCATTGTACTGTATGGCATCATATCGCAGGAACCATGTTAAGAGGACCATACCATATTTGCATGTCACGAGGACCATGCCACGAGGGCCATCATATTCGCATGTTGCGAGGACCATGCCACGAGGGCTATCATATTTGAATGTTACGAGGACCATGCCACGAGGGCCACCATATTTTCATATCGCGAGGACCATGCCACGAGGGCCATCATATTTTCATGTCGCGAGGACCATGTCACGAGATCCATTGCATGATCATCATCATCATTAATACCACAAATACATTCGCTGCGAGTACTATATCCCTCTACCGGACGATTTCAAAGAGGATGACATTCATAGGAATCCTTAAGTCATACTTGATGTGCAAGATCGACTCTCAGCATGCTTATATTCGACATCGCGTGAGGCAGTGGAGTCTAACGTTGAGGATATCATTATCATTATTATCATTATCATTATGCCAAGTCTGGCACTCAGCATGCTTATATCCTATATCGCGTAAGATGAAAGAGTCTGACGTTGAGGATATTATTATTATTATGCCAAGTCTGGCATTCAACTTATCCGATATCGCGTAAGATGGATGAGTTTGACATTGAGGATATTATTATTATTATTATGCCAAGTCTGGCATTCAACTTATTTATATCTGATATCGTGTAATACGGAGGAGTCTGACATTGAGGATATTATTATTATTATGGCAAGTCTGGCATTCAACTTATTTATATCCGATATCGCATAAGACGAAGGAGTCTGACGTTAAGGATATTATTATTATTATGCCAAATCTGGCATTCAACATATTTATATCTAATATTGCGTAAGACAGAGGAGTCTGACGTTGAGGTTATATTTGCTCCTTTATTATGCCAAATCTGGCATTCAACATATTTATATCCGATATCGCGTAAGATAAAGGAGTCTGACGTTGAGGATATTTATGCACTCTTAATCGAGAGCCTCAATTGCTGAAAGAGGCAATTATATTTAATTGTGTGGCAAAGGCCTTGTCACCCCGATAATCAAATACCATTTGTCATCGAGATCGAAAGAATATAGTCCAAGGGATGTCTGTAAGACGCCATCCTAATTGGACGATGAACTGAATTTCCCCAAATTGGAAGGCCAAAGGTCGTCTGTAAGTCACAACGATATCTGAAACCGGATAGTGGGTAAGATTGCCTGAAACTTGATAGACTAAGAGTTATCTGTAAGACGCAGCGATATCTAAAATTGGATAATGTGCAAGATCAGCTGAAGATTTAAAGTTTAAGGGTAATGCATAAGTCGCAATAATATCCAAAATTGGATAAAGTGCAAGACTACCAAAAATTGATAGTCCAAGGGTTATCTATAAACCACGACATATCCACATTGATATTCTGCAGGACTACCCAAAGGCTCCCAATTCAAGGGAAATCTGTAAGTCGCGTAACATCTAAGGTCGGATAGAAGTACAGGATTACCCCAAAAACTGGCAATTCGAAGGACATCTGTAAGCCGCCTCTATCCAAAGTTTGATAATGTGCAAGATTACTTGAAGTTGACTAGTTAAAAGCATCTATAAGCCGACTCTATCCAAAGTTGGATGATATGATAGATTATCCAAAGCCTGATAATTCAGGGAATATCTATTAGTCATATCAATACAGATAATGCGCGAGACTTACCCTAAAGACATATGCAAAGACCATTACCAATAGCCAAGAAGGCTATCACATTCAAGAGAATGCCACAAACGGTCAAGAGGACCGTCACCATCACAACGACTACAAAAGTTATCATATTCAAAGATCACCACATTCAACCACCTCGTTATAGTCGGATTATCAACACTTATAAGTCACAACAATGGGAATGCACAAAGTGTTCAAGTCGCAGCAACGGGAATGCATAAATCTAACACTTTTAAGTCGCAACAATGGGAATGTGCAAAGTGTTCAAGTCGTAGCAACGGGAATGCACAAATCTAACACTTTTAAGATACAACAATGGGAATGTGCAAAGTGTTCAAGTCGCAGCAATGGGAATACGCAAATCTAACACTTTTAAGCCGCAACAACGGGAATGCGCAAAGTGTTCAAGTCACAGCAACAGGAATGCGTAAACCTAACACTTCTAAGACGCAACAACGGGAATGCGCAAAGTATTTAAGTCATATCAACGGGAATGTGCACCAGGTACAACACTGCCAAGTCGGCACAACCAGTTACGAGGACTATCACACAAACCACTACAAAGGTCATCATACTCAAAAATTGCCACAAAAGCAATCCTATATGATAGCCAAGAAGACTATCATGTTTTATTGTCATGGAAGTTGCTATTTCCTAAGACAAAGACAGGAAATGATGTCATCTTCCTCAAGAAACAACAGATAAGATAAAAATAAGGTACGAAGCTATCTCTCCTTATTGAGCTACCTTACTACTAACAATTTTGTTTCAAAATATTGCCGTAAACATCCAAGAGGATGAAAATCTCAAACCAGAAAACAAGTACAAAGAAGATCAAAAAGATGTCACAACCTAAGATTCGAACGTAATTCCAGGATGAGGTATGACGAAGAAACTACCTCCCCAAATAGAATTATGTTACTACTAACAATTTTATTTTGAGATGTTGTCGAGAGCATCCGAGAAAGATGAAATTCTTAAAATAAAACCACAGGTGCGGACTACAATAAAAAGGATGCATCACAACGTGGAACTTTTTTTTAGCAATGAACTGGGACATAGTCCGAATAGGGATATCAAACTCTTTGGATCGAGCTGAGGAACAAACTTACCACCACCATCAAACCACACCCCTTTCAGAAGGCATGTGGGTATTTTCTATCGTTGGTTCTTAGTTTTGCATCCAGAGTATTTTTCAAACTCACGCTGGAAGCAATATTCCTTCTTTTCAAATTCGGGTGACGATACACCTCGAGCTTTGGAAATTATGTCCAGGTAAAAAATTACTTATGTGTGTGAAGTGCACCACATTCATAGTTGAGAGGTTACAAACCTCTTTTCTATAGCTCAAATTATTCATCACTCATCTCGAGCCAAAGGTTGTCTTAACATAAATATCACCTTTTCCACCGATTGAGTCAAACTACAAGCAGCCTGATTCTCAAGTCTTGGGATATGTAGGTGGGATATATGTTGAAAACTCAGCTGCATTCCAAACCTCCCCCCAATCCTTACTCCCCAGCTTTTCGGCCTCTCCTTAATTTGAGACCAAAATAGGTTGGAATTCTTTGAAAATCGTGCATAAAATCAAGCATATTGAATTACAAGTGGATTTAATTCTCATAAAACTTGAGATATGCAGGAAACTCGATACCGGAGTTCGGACATGATTCCTTGAAATTCGTGCTAGAACCAACCGCTTCTTGAAGATGAATCTGTGGTCAGATAAAATTGGGAACGTCAATTCCCTTTGCCCAGGGTTCATTACACTCACCCTACCCAAAGGAAGGGTTAGTTGTTGACACCCAATTTTTACCCTCCACATTACGAATTAACCTTGAGCCTTTTTGATTTTTTAAACAATTTTCGAAAATAATTGTTTTTGAAAAAAGATAAAATATTTTCCAAATCGTCTTTATAATAGTTTTGAGTAAGAATTTATATTTTTCATATTTAATTATGTGGAATCTATATGAGTTTACTTAAATAACTTTTTTAGAGTTTAATTTCGTAAGAAAATTCTTTAAAAGATTAAATGCTTGATTTCCCTCCAAATGGATTAAAATTGGAAATTATTTGACTAATTAACTTCGTAATTTTTGAATGAGGTAATTTTAAACATGATAATTATTTCAATTTGTTTAAATTTAAAGAGGCCTGGGTGATTAATTTTAATTAATTTGTCTTTATTCCTATTCTAGCCTAAACTCTTTAAAACATTTAAATCCTAGCCAAATTTTGCCTAAATTCCTCCTAATTGGGTTATCTCTTAAACCTAAAGTGGGCACATTTTGCAAATATGGCCACATTTTAAATACACCTTATAACCACCCTTGTATCCTTTGTTTCAGCCAGCCATTTGGGCCAGCAGTGCCTAAATCCGCTCATCCCAGTCCATCTCTCCTCCAACCCGCCTGACCCGAGCCCATTCCCTCATAACCCGCTCCAGCCCACCTCTCAACATCATCCTTATACTCTTCTTTCTTTCTCTCATATCTCTTAACAGATAAACAAACACACCCTTATCCTTTCTCTCTCTCTCTCCTCATCTCTTCTCTCAAACAAACAACGACAACAACAAAACCAAGTACATTCTCCATCCAAACCCAGCTCAAACGACCTGCAAATCAAAGTCAAACGACTCCGAAAATCCAGAAATCGTTACCCCTCTGTATAATTTCCCTTCACCTTCATCTTGTTGTATGAGAGGGTGAGCTGGTGGGTTCTAGAAGAACCCAGAAGCGCACATCTGGCTCCTCCAATGTTTCCCCTAAAATCACGGCAAAATTAGCTCAAATTAGTACCAAGAAGGTACATGTGTGGCTCGATCTGGCTGGATCAAGTTTTAAATTTGAATCCCTAAAGTTTTCTACCCGATTTTACCTCACTATTTCCCCCCCCCCCCATTTCACCCGAAAAATATCCTATATAAACCATCCCCTTTCATTGTAAGAGGGGGCTGGCTTGGGGAAAAATTTGAGGATTTTGGGGAAGCACTTCCCTAATCCTACGTAACCAAGTCGGTTTTCAAAAAAATATAAGCTAAAAATCAAGTTCCGGCAAAGTCAAATACGAATTTCGGCGGTGGTGAGGCTGTTCCGACGAGATTCGTGGTCCCAGACGCTGCTCCAACAAAGGTAAAATCCTTCACCCTTTCCTTTTCTTTCTTTCCTTCTTCTTTGTCTCTTTGAGCGTAATGTAGAGCTTTTCTTTCTCTTTATTTTTGTTTAGAAATATTTTTGCTGATTTTAGGCTGATTATGTTGTGAATGCAAATTCTAATTTATTATTTTATTTTATTTTGTTCTGGAATTCGAACTGGTCGTGTTGGATATCATGTGCTTATTGTGCTGGAAATTTAAAAATGGAATATTTAAACTTGTGTTGATGTTTTGTTTCAGATTTGCTTTTTTTTTAGTGCTACATAATATCGCATCATACTTGTTATATCTCTGCTTTCATTTTCAAAGTCAAAAAATGCTGAAATAATCACTGTGTACTTGTCAAAAAGTTTCAAGCTTTGTCATGTTGAAAAACTATTTCTATTAATGTTTTCATGACTGTGGCATAGTCCAGTATTCTTAGATGACTAAAACTGAAATCTTTAGGGTGTTTATGTCAAACAAATGTCTTAGGATAGATTTAAATTAGAATAGCTTATAGGTTTTATTTTCTTTCATACTTGGTGTGAGAGGTACATGTGAAGCCTCTACCTATTTGTTAGTCGTGTTTTGGTCTTATTTGATATCAATGTGACTTTGATTCTGGGTAAAAGCTCGAAGTTTTGCTTATTCAGAAATTTACGAAACCCTGAAAGCCATGGGAGTTCTACATCCCGACCAATCTGAGGGATTTAGATGTCACCCTCAAAATGAGCACAAAGAATGCGTCTATCATCCACGCCAAAGAGGACACACTACCGACGAATGCAATTCCCTAAGTGCCCAGATTTATCATATGATCACTAGCGGCCAAATAAGCCATCTATGGGGCCCCCGAACCATCCTTGCTTGTGACCAAGTTGGTCATGGCATGCCCATCACTGAGGAAATGACAATTCACCACTATGATTTCACTGTCTTCCAGGACACTTAGTATGAAATCTATGCTAAGTTGGTCCAAGCCAAAATCCTGGAGCCTGTGGAATGGAGACCGGGGAAGATGCCTAGGGTTTGGCGCCAAGGGAAAGAAGTTTGCCTCTATCACAAAGGGGTCGAGGGACATGATATCGTGACTTGTCGCCACTTTTGGGTCGATTTGGAATATCTCATTGACATGGAAAAAATCAAGCTAGAGTTTCCTCATTATCATTCTTGAAGAGGAAGATCGAGAATAGTCTAGAAGACCCCATCATCCAGAGCTGAAAGTAGAAGAAGTAGCGAAGTCTTAGCTTTCAGTTTTCTTTATTTTATTTTCTATGTCATCTTTACTTTTCCCCTTGTAATAAAATAGTGGATGACATGAAATGAGACAACTTATCTATCACAAGTTCGAAATACGTAGGGCCTGAATTATCCTTTGTGAGATACGTAGGAAGCCTTCAAGGCCCGGCCCATCTTAAAGAAATTGCCATTTTCCCACCACGACGAGGGCGACAAAGAGTTCAGAAGGACAACAGGGAAAGATGCTACAAGATCAATAAAATTGACCTTTCCTGGCAAAGCCTACTTATCCCAAATCAATGGACAAAATCCTATCCTTTGAAAAAATTGAGTCAAAACCACCCGTGGACCAATTTGCCTTGACGAAAAGTAACTTTTATGTGCTTAAAGTAATTTCTATTTTTTTATTTCTTGCTATATATTTTGTATTATTTGTCACTAACGAAACCTAACAGAGTGGCTTTTGAGTTATTTTTCATTTCAACAGACAAAAGAAACTAGTTTGTGTTGACAAAAACTGGCTGAACACTCTTACTTCACTCGCTTGAAAGCACGCTTAGATTCATCCTCTGACCCTCGCTTGTCTGAAGAAAGAATGACTGATAGTGAGGAAGAAAATATCTTGGCTATAAGGGACAACATCATTGCTGAACAAAATGAAATGATCACGGAGCTTGCAAAGAAGTTAGAAAAGATATAGGAAGAAGTGAAAAAAGCCCAGGACATGGCTAGCTTAGCTATCACCACCAATACTCCTGCTTTGGGTGACTCTCAGCCCCCTCTCCAAAACCCTCCATTCAATTCCCCTCAAACCGGAAATCAACCAAAAGACATCCCTTTCTCTTCTGTTCCCAGGCCTTCAAATGAATCTATCCACAATAACCCTCCCTCGTCAGGTCCCTGTACCAGACCTATACTCCCCCTTTTCAGCATACTAATCAGAACAATAATCCAGGTGCCTATCTCCCACAAAACCCTCAAAACCTCTAGAACAGTCCACAAAACACCTACAACTCCCAAAACAACCATCCTAATGCCACCAACATCATTAATCCACATAAATTTACCCCCACGTACCCAAATACTGTTCCACATGTCCAGCCTCCACCCGCACAAAACATACCTCCCGCTTTCCATGCCATAACAAAACCATACCCCATCCTCCAGGAGAACCCTGAGCTAGATCATTATGAAGAGAAAGAAAGAGAGATGAAGGTCGCAGAAATGAAATGCGACCTCAATATGGCACAAATAAGGGAAGAAATGGACCAGATTCGAGAGTTACAAAGTTTGCCTTATGAGAAAGGCTGCAATTATGATGATCTCTGCATTCACCCTGAGATGAACCTGCCAGAAGGTTTAAAAATTCCAAAGTTTGAAATCTTCAATGGTGTTGGAAGTCCTGAAGCCCATCTAAGGAGTTACTGTGATCAGATGGTCGATGCCCGAAGAAACGATGCCTTGCTAATGAGACTCTTTAGCCAAAGTCTAAATGGAGAGGCATTGGAATGGTTTACCTCCCAAGAATTGAAAAAGTGGTCCAAGTGGAGCGATCTCACCCAAGATTTCGCCCAGAGATTCACATATAACATAGAAGTCATCCCGGATCGATATTCCCTGGGACACATCAGGAAAAAATCAAATGAAGATTTCAGAGATTATTCTTACTGATGGATAAAAGAGGCTGCGAGAGTCCGGCCTCCTTTGACCGAAGAATAAATAAGCGTGGTGTTTATGCGTGCTCAGGAATCAGAAGTTTATGACAAGATGATATCGGCGGTAAAGGCCCAGTTTGCCGACTTAGTCAAAATCGGAGAGATTGTGGAAGAAGGACTCCGCAGTGGCAAGATTTCCAAGACCTTAGCTTCTTCAGGACCAACAGGACCCCCCAAGAAAAAGAGAGAGGAAGTATCTTCGATGTCTTTCAATCCTAGTCCAAAACCACATAAACCCTTCAGAGCTAATTATAAGAAGCCACTTGTTCCAACAACCCCTCCCCAAGTTCCACAAAACCCTCAACCTATCTTCTATACACAGGAAATTTACCAAGCTCCAATACCAAATGTGCAGCCCACATACCAAGCTCCAATGCCAAATATGCAACTCACCTACCAAACTCCTCCCCAGAATTTTTCAGTATACCAAAAGGCTCTTGAAAATCAGAACAACCACCGGGTTCCTCCTCTCACTAACCCCGGTCTCCCTTGACCAAATTTGGAAAAGAAAGTTCCTCAAACTTTTACTCAATTAGCCGAAACCCGAACTTAGTTATATGAAAGACTGAAGGCCGCTGGATTAGTTCAGCCCATTCAGCATAAACAAGGCAACGTCAACTCTCCTATCTACAAATCTGATCGGCATTGTGCTTATCACTCTGGAGGCGCTGGACATAGCACAGAGGATTGCATCAATATGAAGCATAATATTTAAGATTTGATCAATCAAAAGGTAGTCACCTTACAGATGCCGCCGCCAAATGTTAATAACAATCCACTTCCGAATCACAGAAGAGCCATTGTAAACATGGTCGAAATAGAGGAAGAATGGTTCGCAAGCAAGTCCATAGTACCGGTGAGCCCTAAAAAGCCCGAGGAATTGGAAAAGTCTGTAGCCACTTTGAGAATCACGGAGAAGCCACAATTTGTTGTGTTGGTGCCAGCCGAAAAAGAGTTCATAATTGAAGCCGCCGCAACCTTTTGCATGACAAGATCTGGGAGATGTTATGTCCCCAATAATCTGGTAGATGATGCTTACAAAAAGAGTCTGCAGAAAAGGTCAATCACCAAAGGGGAAGCAAAAGAGGTTTGGAGAAGAATGTAGCCAAAAGAGTACTCGATTGTGAAGCACTTGGAAAAGACCCCGACTCAAATTTCTATTTGGGCATTTCTCATGAGTTCCCAGTACCACAGGCAAGCATTTCTTAGAGTCCTGAATGAAGCTTACGTGCCCACATGTACCAGCGCAGAAAACTTGACTGCTATGGTAAGTCAAGTCCTAGGAAGCCACCGCATCTGTTTCAGTGATGATGAGTTACCTTTTAAAGGCGTGATGCACAAAAAGGCTCTACATATCACTATTAAGAGTCAAGAAAAGGTTGTGAATAGGGTACTGATCGATGAAAGATTAGGATTGAACATTTGTCCATTGTCCACACTGACACAGTTGGAATACAATTTGGGGAAGATCCGTCAAAGCAGGGTCAATGTGAGGGCCTTCAATGGAGGACAGAGATATACCCTTGGAGAAGTCAACCTATACATCCAAATGAGACCTGCTGAATTTAGGACAGAGTTCCAGGTCATGAATATTACCACTAGTTACAATTTGCTTTTGGGACGTCCATGGATCCATGAAGTCGGGGCTGTGCCATCAACCTTGCACCAAATGGTGAAGTTCTTTTGGGATGGGCACGAAGTGGTAATCCATGGAGAGGGAAGCCACCTGAGTCACCCGAACGATTGCGTCCCCATAATCGAAGAGGTCCCGAGAGGAAGTGACTTCTACACAGTGGAAATTATGAATGCCACAGAAGAGGACTTGGTTCCTAAAACTCCCATGCCACCCATTTACAAAATGCTTGCGACCACAATGCTGAGGTGTGGTTATGAGCTAGGCTCGGGGCTGGGAAGGAACTCTGACGGTCAGATTGAACCTTTAGGCATCCCTGGACAATTGAGCAAGCACAGATTGGGGTATGTGATCCAAAAAGATGAAACAAGCAACAAAGAAAAGAAGCAGTCAGGACTTCCTAAGCCACTTCCTCACTTGTACCAGTCATTTTTGGTTCATATTGGCCCTTCAAGCGACGGTTCAGAGGATGGGATCGGGAGATAATTCGAAGAATGCGATGTTGTGATGGAAGAAGGTCCCGAAACAACCACAATCAGGAACATCGAACCTGGCGAGAAGTTGAAAACTGGGTCGTCATTCCCCTCGCTACTCTCCGCTCGGCTGGGTAGACAAAGACTTTGTTTTAAAAAAATCAGTGATGGTCCGGATGAGGCTCCACGACCTGCCCTTTATGTTTTAAATTTCCTCATACTATTTATTGCTTTCCAAAAGGCATGAACCTACATTTTTGTAGGTGGTAGCCATAGTTTGTAAATATTTTTGAATTCTAATGAAAGCCTCCTTATTTTGAAAACATTTGCCGTTCAAATTTGTTTATGCTTGCTTGTTATTATCTAACCTGTTTCGTTTTGATTTCAGTAATAATAAAATAAAACCTGCCACTGTCATGTCATGTCAAGAGTTTAACGAACAACCCGAGTCAGATGACGATGGTTTTGAAGAATATGATGAGAAATTGACAACAGAACTAAAAGACTTTGAGAACCGAGAAAAGACTAACTTAGAGGAAACAGAGGCGGCCAATCTAGGAGATGAACAAGAGGTCAAAGAAACCAGAATCAATGTCCACCTGACAGAAGTGCAGAAAAGAGAGCTCATCAGATTACTCTGAGAGTACATTGACATATTTTCTTGGGCCTACAGCGATATGCCAGGACTAAGCACAGACATAATCTTCCACAAGTTGCCTATCAATCTAGGGTTTGATCCAATCAAGTAGAAGATTCGAAAGTTCAAGCCATATCTAAGTTTGAGAATCAAGGAAGAAGTGACTAAACAAATTTAGTCTAGAGTTGTGGAAGTCACGAAGTATCTGACTTGGTTGGCCAACATCGTCCCAGTTCCTAAGAAAGATGGGAAAATCAAAATTTGTGTCGACTATCAAGACTTGAACAGGGCTAGTCCCAAGGATAACTTTCCATTACCTAATATTCACATCCTTATCGATAACTACGCGAAGCACGAGATGCAGTCATTCATGGATTGTTTCGCTGGATACCATCAATTCTTAATGGACAAAGAAGATGCCAAAAAGACATCCTTTATCACACCCTGGGGTGTTTATCATTACCGAGTATGCCATTTGGCCTTAAGAACACGGGTGCTACTTATTTGCGAGCCATGACTACTATTTTCTATGACATGATTCATAAGGAGATCGAGGTATATGTGGATGATGTGATTGTCAAATCCCGCGCGAGTTCGTATCACTTAACTCATCTAAGGAGGTCCTTTGACAAACTGAGAAAATACAACCTGAAGCTAAACCCTGCAAAGTGTGCTTTCGGAGTACCAACCGGCAAGCTGTTGGGATTTATAATCAGCAGAAGGGGCATCGAGCTTGACCCCTATAAGATCAAAGCACTTCAGGAGTTTCCTCCCCCGAAGACCAAGAAAGAAGTCATGAGTTTCCTGGGAAGATTGAATTATATTAGTCGGTTCACAGCCCAATCAACAGTCATTTGTGAACCTATCTTCAAGTTATTGAAGAAAGATGCACCGACTAAATGGATCGAGGAGTGCCATCGAGCTTTTGATCGTATCAAAAACTATCTATCCAGTACGCCAGTATTGGTTCCTCAAAGAGAGGGAAGCCCATTATTGTTGTATCTGTCAGTTTCAGAAAATTCCTTTGGGTGTGTCCTGGGACAACATGATGAAACTGTAAAGAAAGAACGATATATTTACTATCTGAGTAAGAAGTTCACTCCGTGCGAGGCTCGTTATACTTTGCTAGATAAGACTTGTTGTGCGTTGACTTGGGCCGCCCAGAAATTGAGGCATTATTTGGCGTCCTATACAACGTATCTCATTTCTACAAAGGACCCCCTGAAGTACAAATTCCAAAAGGCCATGCTTACGGGGAAATTGGCCAAATGGAAAATGTTGCTATATGAGTTTGACATTATATATGTGACTCAAAAAGCAATCAAGGGACATGCCTTAGCAGACCATCTAGTGGAAAATCCGGTTGATGAAGATTATGAACCACTCCAAACTTACTTCCCCGATGAAGAAATCACGTTCGTAGGCGAGGATATTGTTGATTCATACCCTGGTTGGAGATTGTTCTTTGATGGAGCGGTCAACTTCAAAGGTTCAGGCATAGGATCAGTCTTGGTATTAGAAACTGGTCAGCACTACCCGGTGATAGCCAAACTCTATTTCCCATGCACTAGCAACATGGCCGAGTACGAAGCTTGTATTCTCGGTATCCAACTGGCTATTGATATGAATGTTCGAGAACTCTTGGTCATTGGTGATTCTGATTTTCTAATTCACCAAGTTCAAGGTGAGTGGGCTATGAAGAACCCCAAAATCGTGTCATACGTGAAGATGGTCCAAAATTTGTGCAAAAGGTTCACGAAGATTTAGTTCAAGCATACTCCGAGGATTCAAAATAGTTCACTGATGCTTTGGCAACCATATCCTCCATGATTCAGCACCCCGATCAGAATTACATCAATCCATTGGTAATAGGTCTCCAAGAACAACCTGCGCACTGTGCGCAAATCAAAGCAGAATCAGACAGAAAACCATGGTATTATGATATCAAGAGGTATCTAGAAGTTGGAGTCTATCCCGAAGATGAGACCTCCAACCAAAAGAAAACCATTCGAAGAATGGCCAACAACATTTTCCTAAACGGAGAAATCCTGTATAGGAGGACTCCAGACCTTGGATTCTTAAGATGCGTTGACTCGGTTGAAGACACAAGGTTGTTAGAAGAAGTACATGCTGGAGTGTGTGGTCCCCACATGAATGGATTCACCCTAGCCAAGAAGATCTTGTGAACTGGATACTTTTAGATGACCATGGAAAATGATTGTAGCAAATTCGTGCAAAAATGTCACAAGTGCCAGATCTACGGAGATTTGATTCGAGTTCCACCTAACGAGCTTCATGCAATTAGCACACCTTAGCCTTTTATAGCCTGGGGCATGGATGTCATTTGTCCCATTGAGCCATCTTCCTCAAATGGCCACAGATTCATTTTGGTAGCTATTGATTACTTCACCAAGTGGATGGAAGCTGCTTCTTACAAATCCGTGACTAAGAGGTCGTAGCTGATTTTGTTAAGAACAACCTAATATGTCGATTCGGGATCCCCGAGTCAATTATTACTGACAACAGAGAAAATTTGAACAGTCACTTGATGAAGGAAGTATGTGAACAATTCAAGATCACTCACCGCAATTCGATCGCATACTGGCCACAAATGAATGGAGTTGTGGAAGCCGCCAACAAGAATATCAAGAAGATCTTGAGAAAGATGGTAGATAGTCATCGATCCTGGCATGAAATATTGCCTTATGCTTTGTTGGGATACCGGACGACCGTCAAGACTTCGACCGGAGCGACCCCTTATGTGTTGGTGTATGGTTCGGAAGCAGTGATACCTGCTGAAGTTGAAATACCATCCCTTTGAATCATTCAAGAAGCTGGACTAAGCAATGAAGAATGGGTTCTCCCTCGTCACGAGCAACTCATGTTGATTGATGAGAAAAGGATGAGTGTCGTATGCCATGGTCAGTTGTACCAACAAAGAATGATTCGTGCATTCAACAAAAGAGTGAGAGCTCGCATGTTTTCCATAGGACAACTGGTTCTTAAACGCATTTTTCCCCACCAAGAGGAATACAAAGGAAAGTTTGCACCAAATTGGAAAGGGCCATATGTCATTCAGAAAGTGTTATCCGGAGGAGCTCTGATCCTATCCGAAATGGACGGTCAAGTATGGACCAAACCAATCAATTCCAATGTTGTGAAGAGATACTATGGTTAGGGATAGCTTTCTTTAATTTCCTTTCCCTGTAAATGCATTTCCCTGATTGTAATCATTTTATGCCTTGTAATAGCTTAAAATATCCCTATCCTCCTTGTACGAACTATGTTTGACCTGAATTCTCAAGAATGAGATACGTAGGTGGCCTGTGTCGGCTTTGGTCAACCCCTTAGGAAAATCTATCTTTTCCCTTCCCTCATCCTGAACTACGTTTGACCTGAATTCTTAAGAATGAGATACGTAGGTGGCCTATGTCGGCCTCGGTCATCCCTTTAGTTATTTCCATCATTCTCCCACTTCGAGTGGGGGAACTACGTTTGACCTGATTCCTGCCTCAACAGGATACGTAGGCGCCATAATGGTTCGGTCATATCACCCCAGGAAATGGAAACTGGGGCAAATTTTTTGAGAAAGGAATCTCAAAAATTCGGAAGACGAAGGGCATTAGACTCCGAAAAGTTCCCCAGACAGAATGCGGAGTAGGCCGAAGAGTAACCAAAATAAATATTGAGAAAGAATCTCGCAATCCCCACAGAGTCTCAAGTCTCCTGCCAAAGGAATAAGGTCCGCTATGAAACCTTTAACTGGGGAATTTTTTTTGAGGAGTACCTCAAAATTTTCACCAAGCTTCATTCAAGAGTTCAACATCAAACTCCGAAGAATTCCTCAACACCAAGAGATCAGAGTCTACTTCAAAGAAATTCCCAAGTGGATTAATCCCCAGTTGTGACAGATTTCTCGAAAATTATTTCCGAGTTCCCCAGCTAGGACGACAAAGGATCTTCGTAGTCCGCCAGCAGTATGTCAGAAATGTCAAGACCTCGAATAAAAGACATTTGTTGAACTAGTACATGACATGACAGGCAAAGACCTTTCCAAAATATCCTTTTTCAAAGTCTTGGTTTTTAAAAGAACTTGTTTGAAAAATTCTTTACGAAAGATTAGTTTTACTCTTTTAATGTGATTTTGTCTTATGTATACCGTGGCCTGGGGAGAATAGAGGGGGACAAATACCCGAGGTTGGAAATCACACGGAGAAGACAGAACCAGGAGCAGAAAATTGAAGGAGGTCAATACAGGCCAGTCTCGACAAAACTAACAATTTTTCTGTGGATGCAGGTTATCCCAAAAAGTATACTAGAAAGCAGTCTCACATTCAAAGAAACGCAACGAGACCAGATGCCTTAAAATTTGGCAAGAAAAGCCCAAAACAGCAGGAAGAAGCCAAAGAGGCAAAAGTCCCTAAAGCGGATGAATTTTCTGGTAGCTCACATAAACTACCAGATAAAGAGAAACTGACAACGTTCTTAAGTCCCCAAAAGGATCAGGACATTTTGGTCAGCTTCAAATTGGGGTACCCAAACAAAAGAGCAACGACACTCTCCACCAATTACCGGCAAGCCACGAATCTCACTGAACATACAATATTCAAAAGCGGTATTTATGGCTGTCCCCGAAAGTGGGCACGACCATTTCGCTCACATTTTGAACAAAAGTTATTTTGATCAGCTTCATAGACGTTGTCTTTAAAGTCTTTCAAATTTTGACTGTAGTCACTAGTGAAAGCGACACTGTGTCTACTAACCGTTTGGCTTGAGCGTAGGTACCCACAAAGGAGTCAACATAAAGACCAAAGGTGATGTTTTCCACAACTCCCCTATGGGATATTGCATCATACATCACTACACGACATCATATTTTTGCATTCATATTGCACCATGACACATTGCATCATATTGCATTGCTTCACATTGCACCATATTGCATTACATGGCATAGCATTATGTCACATCATATCATAACATATCGCATTGCATCATATTATACTGTGTTGCATCGTATTGTATGACATCATATTGCAGGGCCATTCATATTTGCAGGCTGAGAGGGCCATGTCAAGAGGACCATGCCGAGAGGGCCATTCATATTTGCATGCCGAGAGGGCCATTCATATTTGCATGTCAAGAGGACCATGCCGAGAGGGCCATTCATATTTTCATGCGAGAGGGTCATGTCAAGAGGACCATGCCGAGAGGGCCATTCATATTTGCATGTTGAGAGGGCCATGTCAAGAGGACCATGCCGAGAGGGCCATTCATATTTGCATGCCGAGAGGGCCATTCATATTTTCATGCCGAGAGGGCCATGTCAAGAGGATTATGCCGAGAGGGCCATTCATATTTGCATGCCGAGAGGGCTATGTCAAGAGGACCATGCCGAGAGGGCCATTCATATTTGAATGTCAAGAAGACCATCATCATTATATATCACAGATACACATCCCCTGCGAAGACTATATCCCTCTGCCAGCTGACTGCAAAGAAGATGACATTCATGGGCATCCCCAAGTCGCACTAGCTGCACAAGATTGACCTTAGCATGTTTACATCGGAGATCGCGTGAGAGGAGGAGTATGGCGATAAGGATATCATCATCATTATCATTCATTATCTGGCATGCAACATATTTACATCTGAGATCGCGTGAGACGGAGGAGTCTGACGTTGAAGATATTTATGCACCTTTATTCGAAAGCATCAATCACCAGAAGATGCAGTTATATTTGATCATGTGGCAAAGGCCTTGCAACCCCCGAAATCAAATACCGCTTGCCGTCAAGGTCTAAAAGCATATATTCCGGGGGATGACTATAAGACGCTATCCAAATCGGACGATGAATCAGATTTTCCTAAATTAGAAGACCAAAGGTCGTCTGTAAGTCACAGCGAAGTCTGAAACCGGATAGTCTGCAAGATTGCCCAAAACTTGACAGACTAAGAGTTATCCATAAGACGCAGCGATATCTGAAACTGAATAGTATGCGAGATCACCTGAAGATTGACAGTTCAAGGGTAATGCGTAAGTCACAATAATATTCGAAATTGGATAAAAGTGCAAGACTACAAAAAATTGATACTCTAAGGGTTATCTATAAGCCGCGACATATCCACGTTGATATTGTGCAGGACTATCCAAAGGCTAGTAATTCAAGGGAAATCTGTAAGTCGTGTTACATCCAAGATTGGATAAAAGTGTAGGGTTACCCAAAAACTAGCAATTCGAAGGACATTTGTATGCCGCCTCTATCCAAAGTCGGATAATGTGCAAGATTACTCGAAAGCTGGCAAATTAAAGGCATTTGTAAGCCGCCTTTATCCAAAGTTGGATGATATGCTAGATTATCCTAAGGCCTTACAATTCAGGAAATATCTGTTAGCCGTATCGATGCGGATGATACACAAGATTCACCCCGAAGGCGTAAGCAAAAGACTGCTACCAAAAGCCAAGAAGGTTGCTGCATTCAAGAGAATGCCATTAAACAATCAAGAGGATCGCTACCATCAAACGACTACAAAGGTCATCATTATTACAAAATTGCTACACAAGCAATCTTATTCGATAGCCAAGAAGGCTATCATGTTTGATCATCATGGAAGCTGCCATTTCTTAAAATAGAGACAGGAAAGGACATCATCTTCCTCAAGAAACAACAGATAAGGAAAAAATGAGGTACAAAGCTATCTCTCCTTATTGAGATACTTTACTACTAACATTTTGTTTCAAAATATTGCCGAGAACATCCAAGAGGATGAAAATCTCGAACAGGAACAATAGGTACAAAGCACATCAAAAGATGTCACAACCCGAGATTCAGACATAACCCAAGGATGAGGTATGGACAAAAACTAACTCTCCGAGTGGAATTTTGTTCCTGCTAACCATTTTGTTTTGAGATATTATCGAGAGAAAACGAGAAGGATGAAATTTTCAAAGAAAAACCACAGGTGCGGACTACACCAAAAAGGACGCATCACAACGTGGAATTTTTTCTTAGCAGCGACTTGTGACACAGTCCGAAGAGGGATATCAAACTCTTTGGATGCAAGCTGAGGAACAACTCACCACCGCCATCAAACCACACCCCTATCAGAAGGCATGTGGGTATTTCCTATCTTTGGGTCCCAGTTTCGCATCCAGGGTATTTTCTGAACTCACGCTAGATGCAATATTCCTTCTTTTTCAAATTCGAGCGACGATACACCTCAAGCTTTGGAAATTATGTCCATGTAGCTCTTATCTATGAATGTGGAGGCCTCACATTTGTAATAGAGATAAATACAAGTCTCTTTTCCATAACTCAATCGCTTATCGCTCATCCCGAGCCAAAGGTCATCTTATCATAAAGATTACCTTTTTCACTGATCGAGTCGAACTACAAGCAGCCTGATTTCGAAAGTTTTTGGATATGTAGGCGGGCTCCATGTTGAAAAACTCGGTTGCATTCGAAATTTCCAAATCCTTTCACTCCCCAGCTTTTCGGTCTCTGCATACTCCGAAATTGGGAAAGTTCAAAATTCCTTAAACACATGCGTAAAATCAAGCGTCTTGAACTACAAGTGGCCTGAATTCTCATGTAACCTGAGATATGTAGGAAACTCAATACCAGAGTTCGTCCATGATTCCTTAAAACTCGTGCTAAAACCAATCACTTTCCGAGGATGAATCTGTGGCCAGATAAAAATTGGGAACGTCAATTCCCTTTGCCCATGGTTCATTACACTCACCCTACCCAAAGGGAGGGACAGTTGTTGACACCCAATTATTACCCGCCACATTACGAATTAATCTTGAGCCTTGTTAAATTTTAAACAATTTTTTGAAATAATTATTTTGTTTAAAGGGATAAAATATTTTCAAATCAATTTTACAAATAGTTCTGAGTAATGATTTATATTTTTCATATTTAAATATGTGAAATTTATATAAATTACTTAAAAAATCATTTTTTAAAAATTTGATTTCATAAGAAAATCTCTTTAAAAGATTGAACATTTAATTTTCCTCCAAAATTAATTCAAATGGGAGTTAATTGAAAATTTGATTTTATAATTAATTAAAGAGGTAATTATGTGTCAAATATGAATTATTTTGAATTGTTTTAATTTATTGAAGCTCAAAATTAATTTCTATTAATTCATCTCTAAGCCTAAATATTTCAATCGTAGCCAAAATCTGCCTATTCTTTCCTAATTTGGTTATTTCCTAAACCTAAAGTGGCCACATTTTGCAAATGTGGCCACATTTTAAATCCACCTTATAACACCCTCCACCAGACCCCTTTTTTTTCAGTCACTTGGGCCAAATACCCACCTGACCCGCTCAGATCACCCTTCAACCCGCCTGAGCCCAACCCAATTCCCTTATGTTCCTCCTTCTCTCCTCTCACCCCAACATTCCCTCAGCCCAACACCCAAACTCCGACCCAGCCTAATTCCCTTTTCCCCATCATCCTATATCTATATACACACTCACTCACATATATTCCTCATATATACCCGCTTAAATCCCCCAATGCGCCCCACACATCCACCATTTCCCCAAAGAGAATGCGGTGTAAGAGGGCAACGCGCCTCGTACAACCAACACATCTCACACCACCTCACCTCCCTTTTAACTTCATCTCCTTCGTCTTTCTCTCTCAACAACCAGACAAAAACCTAACTTCATCCACCACTCCAGCTCCAAAACAATAACAGCAATAGCTTCATCCGCCCAAACCCCCGTTAAAATTCCCAAAATCCATCCAATCCTCCATTAAGGTTGTGCTGGCAAGGCCCAGAAAACTGTAGAAGCGGCTAGGTGTCACCTCCTCCGCTAAATTGGTAAAAATTTGTACAAGTTTATTGATGTGAACGTTATCCAGCAAAGGAAATTCAAATTCCCTTCAACAAAAATCCCAGAAATACCCTTTGTTTCCCCTTTTTTTCACCCAAAAATCCCCTATAAATACCCCCCTAGCTTCATGTGAAGGCAGCTAATTTCGGGGAAAAATTGAGGGTTCTGGAGAATTAATTTCTCTAACCCTACGTATCCGGTCAACTATTTAGAGAATAAACACTTAAAGTAAGATTTTGACGAGTTCTAATCATCAAATCCCGGCGGTCGTAAGAGTTTCCGGCAAGCTAGAAGTCACAGGTCGCTGCACCTAAAAAGTCCAATTGAACTCCCAAAACCTCCTTTGCATTTTTCCGTTAGGCCTAGACCAACATCTTCTGGGTCAGCCTGATCAAGTCCTAAAGGGACTGAACCTATGGAGATGAAGCAGCAACACTTGAAGAAAAATGGGCCAAGCCCAAGCGGATTGCACAGCAGCCTAAAAAGTCCAAAACGGACTAAGTGATAAATGGGATAAAGCCCATAATGTCGAGTAGCAGCAGCAGCCCAAAAAGGGCAGAAAAATTGAAAAAAAAAGTGGACCAAGTCCAAAGAATGGCGGTGGGCCTAAAGAGGGCCCACACACTAGAAATTAGGACATGATTAGTTAGTAATTTAATTATGTCTTAAATTCTTAATTGTTAATTGGTTTTAATTGTATAACTTGGACTGACTTTGTAAACTTAGTTGATTATTTCTAAACAAAGTCAATATTTCTGTTTAAACGTTTTTAAGATTAACTACTGCTTTATTTACTTCAACTGTTCGTAAAACTTTTTTCAATCAAATATCAACTCTTTTTCCTTCATGTGTTAAAACAACTCTTTCATATATATTATCTCCTTTTAAAATCAACCCTTTATAAAAACAAGATGTTTTTTCATACAAATCAACTCCCGTTTTCAAAAGCTAGTCAACAAGTTAGTTTTTCAAACAAGCCCGGGAAACCGCGAGTTAACGGATACTCTTGGTGCCTTAACACCCTTCCAAGAGTACTAACCTGAACCCTTACCCTTAATCTCTTAGTTTTTGAAATCTTTATCTGTTTTGGAGTTTTGAAAATTCTTATAAGTTTTTTCTTGGTTTTTACTTTATAAAAACTAAGTCGCGACTCTTGCTTTAAATTGAAGATGTTTTGGAAACTTTAATTAGATTTTCGAAATGATTTTCAATAAACAAGTCATTTTTTTCCATCCTTACAGAAAAAGGATCAAAACACTCATTATTCAATTTAGAGGCTTTCAGACATAGTAGAGGTTCTGTATTTGGGTTTCAGATTCTGTTATGAGCTGTTGATGACTCAGTCCATTTATCTCTTCAGTTTGATGCTTCCGTTAAGTTTATCTATGTTTGCTTAAGTCATGCTTTAGCCAAGGGTTAACTTGGGGCAGTTGTTGTCCCAGGTCGCATGTTACATCTAGGGGGTAGCCTCGGGGCATGACATAGATGCGCTAAAGGATCTATACTTTGGGGTTCGTGTTGCACCTATCATCAAACTTCAAAATAATGACAAAATAGACCTTCTATGCGTTAGGAGGTGCGATATAATTATGGGTTTCTGTGATGGACCACGTGATGCACAACTCATGAGGCGCTTTGAGCTATGGGACACACTTCAGGCTTTCCAAATGGGAAAGTTTCCCCAACTTTGCATAATTAAGGGCAATTTAGTCCAATTACTTCTAAGAAACATCCTAACACGTCACATAAGACTCAAAAATGACCTACACTTTGAGAAATTATTGATAGTTCTCCTTATTCTCTTCCAAACTCCAAAGCACAGACGTTTCTTATAATTCAAGGTGTAGAGCTCCAAGCAAGGTTTCTTCAAATCTTGTTCTCCTCTTCAGGTATGTAAGGCTACCCTCTCTCAAGTACTTTGTAACACCTCAGAATTTGAACCAACATTTAGACTTAGAAATTAGACTAGTTTTTGTAGAATTTTAGGTCCCTTGGGCATGGGCCACAAGTCATGGGAGGCCTGACGGTCCATCAACCTAGCCGTGGGAGTCACTCCTATTTTCTCAGCTCCTATAAACTGACCCACGAGCCATGGGGTTAGCTGTGGGAATGGTCCAGTGGATCACCATGTCCAAGGCCACACACCATAGGAATCATCCAGAGGACCTGCCAAGTTTCCCCAATCTAAAGGTCCCCACCACAGGTCGTGGTGATCAGTCCGATGGTCCGTGGGATGGGCCATCTGGTGAGAATTTTTTTAAAGTTTTAATTTTTAACTCAGGGGTATTCTGGTCTTTTTTCACTCTTTTAAATCCTAAAATAAGTCATTTTAAGCATGGTTTTGAGGGGTTTTAGTCAGACTTAAAAAATTTCACCCTCATTCCATCTATTAAGGTTCAAAAAAAAGAAAATAAACACTCTCAGGTTCCATTATAGGGCTTTCTTCTCCAAAGCTTCAAACTCTATTCTTGGTTAAAGATTTTTTCTACATTCAGGTATGTGGGTAGTCAGTAAGGGTTCAGTTCGCCCTTATTCCCAAATCCTCAGTCTCTATTTTGAATTCCATGATTTTATGAAACTAGGGTTCTTATCCTTTTATGCATATTTCTATCAAATTCAATTCTCTGCTTATTACATGATTTATATCATGTTTTAATGACTTTTACTTGAGTTTCAATAGCTTGCATAGATTTTTACCCTGATTTGGGAAGTCAAGAATTTAGCTTGAAATTATAGTATTTTCATATGAATTGTCTTTCCTTCTGGATTTAGCCCAGTTAGTAGCATTCAGTTTAAGTAAAGAAATTAGTAAGTTTTTCAGTCTACAACCTTTCTGAAAAATGTTTTCAGATCAGTTAAGTTTTGACCAGCATTCAAAATCTCAAATTTTAAATGAGCTACCAGTATTTCATTTTGGGAGTAATACTTAGCACTGAGTTGGATTAGGGTTCAGTTTTGGGAGTAGTACTTAGAACCGAGTTGGATTAGGCTTCAACATCACTTAAAGTCCTAGAACTATGTGCCACCATAGGTCTATTTAGCCCCTCAACTGGGTATCAATATTAGTGATCACACTACTCACGTGGTTTATGTCGGTTAACAGAATCTCCCACAGAATTAGACTAAGTAGATATGTACTTGACACCCAGATTAACTTTATTATTTTATTATGTACTTTCAGAATATTCCTGCATAACAGATTTTGTGCATGCTTATATTTGGGCCTTTGTACTATAGATTGAGTTTACACTTTAAACAAATTATCAATATTTTAGCATATTCAGTTATAGTTTATCTTGCATATCCCGCATGCTCAGTACATTCAAAGTACTGATTGCATACCCTTTATGTTGCATCCTATTATGATGCAGGTTCAACCGCTTTGTCTTAGCATCACAATTAATACGCTCCAGTGCCACTTCCGCTTACCAGCTATGAGTCCTTATCATCCAAGGATAGATTTTATGATGCTTTTCTTTAGTCTTCTATAGTTTCCAATATTTAGTGTTAGTTGGGGACTTGTCCCAGTAGATCATCAGTAGTAGAGGCTTTCGAACATAGAGTTTGATTTCAAGTTATTTCTAATTGAGTTATCTTCCATACTTATACTAATTCAAAACTTTTAGCAACTTATTAAAGTTATAAATTTTATCAGTTTAGCTTCCGCTCACTCTTTATTATTCAAAACTATTTTAGTATATTCCTAATAGCATATTCTTTACTTGAATTAGAGAAAATTGATTGAAACCACTCTTCCTCATCATCGTACACCCTAATTTATTTCCAAAACCAAGATTCAAATATCTTCTCTCAAGAAAGGTAAACCATTAGAGGAGAAAAGAGCACAATTCTATCACTCAACCTTCATTACAAATAAGTAATCTCAAGACAATGTCGTTGAATAATTCACAGTAAGTATTATCCCTCATATGAATCCTTGACAACAAAGATTAAAAAGATCTTTGTCTCCCCCAACAAATAATAAAACAACTAAGAAGTTAACCTAGGCAACCAAAAATCAATGTCTAGCAAAGTTATCTTCCATGTAAACCTTATTCAAATAAGATTATCCATATAGAAACCCTAAAAACTCGAAATTTAGGGAAAACTCCAAAAAATTATGATAATTAAAAACCTTGATGAAAATTGTATCTCTACGGAATAGCTGAGCTTCTCCATGGGCGACAAGCCTGTCAGAGCCTTATTCTACTCAAAAATTATAGTAGAGAAATTCTTTTTTGAAACTTCTCTGGAAAAAATAGAATACAAATCTTAAAACTGACAAAGCGAGAAAACAAGAAAAAGAGAACGCATAGGTCAAATATTCTAAGTTTTCAATATCAAAATTAAAGCAAAACCAATAAATTAAGAGAAACTGCAAATAGGAGTATCGCCAATGCAAAAAGGGGGATCTTTTTCTACACTCTACAAACACAAAATCAACATGCACACACTTCAGCTTTCCAATTCATGAGTAGAAAGGCCATCAACAGTGAAGAAAATCAAAACCAAAAGGAAAAGGGATCGAGAGAGAGATTACCTAGTGAAAGTGGTTGGTATGGTGAGAGAGATGAGTTAGGGTATTGGCAGTGATGAGAGAGCTTGGTCTGCTCTAGTGATGGTTAGGGCAAAATGAATATTTTACAGGAAAGAAGTCAGAGTGAGAATGAAATTCATTATAGGCTTTTAATTATCAAGTAAAAAAGCATTATTTTAGTCATATATTCAAATGCCGCTAATGTTGTGTCCGTAGAATTAAATTAATGGCAATTAGTTAATTGCCATAAAATAAATACCACTAAAACACTTTTTTGTTATAGTGTAAGAAGGGAAGGATGACAATTATTCGCAATGAGAAGAATAAGCTAATTAAAACTAGAACAATCATTGGGTGGCATATTTGCATGGACTATTGAAAGTTTAATAAAGGCACTAGAAAAGACCACTATCATATTCCCTTCATTAATCAGATGTTAGTCATACTTGTAGGCAAGGAGTGTTATTTCTTCTTAGATGGTTACTCAGGCTACAATGAGATATCCATTACAATAGAGGACTAGGAGAACACTACCTTCACCTGTCCATATGGCACATACTCTATCAAGCGAATGCCTTTTGAACTTTGCAATGCACCGTCCACATTTTAGTGATATATGATGGCTATTTTAAGAGATAATGAAGGACTTCATCGAGGTATTTATAGATGATTTTTCAGACATGTTTTTCTACATATTTTGACCTAGATACGTGTCGGGCACTAGTTTAGGGATTTTAAGACTTGATTACTGATTTAGACCCAGATATGCTTTGGGCACCTTTTTAAAGGGTTATTGAGATTTGACTACTATTTTAGACCCTGTTCAATTCTGGGCACGTGCTATGAGATTTTGATTATTGATCTATATGTTGAGATTCACATTTTTAGTATATGGTGTATGAGTAGACCTCCATGGACCCTACTTTTTATGGGCCAATGGCTACGGTCCGATGAGTGTGCCAGAAGGAGGGGTGTACAGTGCAGTAGAGGTACACGAGTACGCCTTTCATGGATGCTGCCTCTATTGGGCCTTCTAAGTACCATCGGGGGTAATATACGACACTACTATCACACCTGATTTATCATGTCAGATCATCATGCATATTATATTCTGATTCTACCCTTGTTTGTTGTATGCTCCGTGTACGCTTCGGTTGTATAGGCTGCCGAAGGGTTTGTTTTCACTTTATTGCATTCCTTAGTTGTATGGGCAATCATTGGGACTGTAGATAGATTATATTACTCGTTTAATATTATAGAGCTTGTTATGGCCTTCAGTACTTGATGTTAGTGGGTTCTAGCCTGTTGAGGCTCCGATTGTTGGATATCTTGATTGTTGATGGGTTAGTGGGTCTCTTATTATTTTGAGGTACTATTTATGTAGCCTTCTGTGCGGTTGTGAGCTAAGGAGTCCTATCCTTTATTGTAGTTCTAAGTAGTGGCGTTCGGTGCTTTGTGGCATAGTTTATTCCATCCTATGTTTGAAACTGGGGGGGGGGGGTTTCTGTTTCTCTTATCTTGAATGGTGTTTTAGTCATGATTATGTTCGTATATTACTTCTAGCTTGAATATGTTGGTTTGCTTTCATTTTTTCCTTTTTTACTTGAGGTTACCAGTATATATCACCATGTTTCTAAACTCTCTCTCTTTATATATACTATTGTTGCGAGGATTCCAGGTGTGTTCTTCTTTCTTCCACTTGTGTTTCTATGTTATGTATATCTTCTGTGCTAGCATTGTATGCTTATAACTCATGGTTGGCTATTCTCCGTGCTAGTTTCCATGTGCTTTCCCTATTTGCTTTGGTAGGTGCTTTCTCTCTATCTGCTACTTACTATTTTTATATCTTATATGTGCTCAATCGGCCGATGATGCCTACTGGGCACCCGTTGCTTAGCAATTGGTGCTCATAGTACACTTCTGAATCTTTTTGGTGTAGATATTAGTGTGATCTTTCGCTGTTGATTACATAGAGACTCGTGCAGCTTTTGGGATATTTGAGACTAGGGTGAGCGCCTGACAACCGGGGCTTGACCACATCTCATCTTTTGGCACTGTTACTCTTTGTACTTTCGGAGATAATTGTATATCTTATTTTGTTACTTCTAGCACTTGTATTCTATTAGAAGCTTCTGTACTATCGATACCAAGTCTTGGGGTTGATATAGTTTTCTTGAATGTATATATTCGGGTTATTGCTTTCGATTTGTCTCTATCTTATCCTGCTTCTGCTTATTTCTTCTTATTATGCGTATTGGTTAGGTAGTAGCCCATTTACTAATCCTTCCAGGCTATGGGGATTGGTTTGCCTACTGGGGGGTTGTAGGTGCCACCATGACCTGAGGAATCGAGTCGTGACATTCTTAGCCCGGACAAATGATATGATCTTAGTCATCTTAAGCCTATACACACCTTCCCACTCTAGCCTATCCTTACCCAGAATTTCTAGAGTCACAGTCTTAACATTACAATTCAAACAGCCAAGTCATGCCCAAAATAACATCAAAATCTAACATGTCCAGAATAACCAAATCTACCCAAGTCTACAACCCCATAAACACCACAGGACAAGTACGATAAACATGGGTCACTATCACAGACTCTCCAATCAGGGTAGAAACATGAATAGGGGAATCAATGACATCACAAACCAAATCCAGACCCAAATCAAATTTCACATAAACATATGAATAAGTAGAACCTGGGTCAAACAGTACAGAGGCTATCCTATCACAGACTAGAATTATACCTGTGATCACCGCGTCTGACGCCTTAGCCTCAGACTTCCCTGGAAAGTCATAACAATAGGCCTGATCATCAATCCGAGAAACTTCCTTGGCTAGCTGCACCACTCCCCTACCCGCACTGCCATTTTCTCTGTCTTCCCGGCCTCCCTGGATGTTACCTCACCCACCCTATGGACGACCCCTAGAGTAGACACCTCTACCTGCTGGAACCACAACCTTAGACTATTGCTGAGTCTGATTACCCACATGCATGTGAGGGCACTCCCTCTTGAAGTGACCCGGATCACCATAATGAAAACACTTGTGGTCAAGAGTAGGCCTGCTAGTAGAAGTATAAGAAGCCCCCTGGCCTCTAGGATCTGAAAACTGCTGACTGGCTCCCAGACGACCACCTGTAGCAGCTGGCAGGGCTGACTGAATAGGACGGGCAGAATACACCTGCTGATTGTGGCCCCTTGAGTATGAACCACTGTAATTCCCTTCTTTCTAGTACTTCTAGGCTAACACTTAAGCCTACCCCACCTTCTTGACCCCCTCCAATTTCTTCACATAATTTGTCACTTCATTGAAACTCTTCCTCGCTGAGGTCATATGCTTAGACAACACCTGCAACTCGATATCCAGGCCCTTCACAAACAGATGAATCCTCTCCTTTTCCTTACCCAGAAGATGAGTAGAAAAATGGAAGAAGGCATGAAATTTGGCCTCATAGGCTGACACTGACATGTTACCCTGCTCAAGAGCAAGAAACTCATCCTTTTTATGATCCCTCAAGGTGTGAAGAACATACTTCTCTAAGAAAAGATCATGAAACTCCGTCCAGGTTAGCGGATGCAAAGCCGATAGTTGACACTCCATATGAGACCTCCACCACTGCTTAGCATTACCCTACAGTAGGAAGGTGACAAACTCTACCCCATGCTGCTACAAATGCCCAGTTTATGCAGCCTCTGATAACAGTCCAGAATAAACTAATAGGCATCCTCTTTCTCAGTACCCTAAAATATAAGTGGTTTTAGCTTCAAAAACTTCTTCAGCATCTCGTGCTAATTACCAGTCATAACCGGTCCTAACAATGGACGGAAGAAGTTATCAGTGCCTGATGCTGCATCAATCCTAGGATCCATTGCAATCGCTGGCTGGGTGCTCGGAACCTGATCTGCAGTACTCGTGGGGGTGGCTCCAGCACATACTAGCCCACTCAGAAAATTCCATACCTGTTGAAATGCCTCGGGCATCACGGGGGAAGGCCTGCACCTCCAGCCGGTGCCACCTCCGCCTTTTTTGTGCCCTCCTCAACAACAACCTCAACTTCCTCCTCAACCGGATCCTGGGGTGGGGGAGGGGTTGCCTCCCTTTCACCTACAGTTTCCTGAGCTCTACGTCTGGTGTATGTTGCCCTGCCTCAGCCTCGGACCCTACCCCTTCCCCTTCCTCTACCTCTAACTACTAGGCTCGCTGCTGGGATCACCGCTCTCGCTTCGTTATTTCTCGTGTTAACCATCTGCGGACAAAAGAGTTAAAGAAGTTAGATACAAATTTGTATCACCTGATACCAATTAGAATCAATTTATAGCACGAAGGAAGAAAGAAAAGATAGTTTCATAAAGTCCTATAGCCTCTCGAAGAAAAGTACAGACGTCTCTGTACCATTCCGCAAGACTCTACTAGACCCATTTTGGTATGATGAGATCAATGAACCTAGTGCTCTTATACCATCTTTGTCACAACCCAACCCTCCATGACTGGCACCCACCTGAAACCCTCGGGTGAGTGAACCAATAACATGATCAACATATAATAAGTCTAACAACTCAAAACCAGATGCATTAAAATAAACTAGCCTTCATATTCAAAAACAATACTAAGCAAGATCTTGCGGAAAACTACCCCTAGAATCTGAAAATTATTGTACCAAATCATTCTACAAAAAGTCTAGAAAGGGATGCAACCCCAAAAGAAAACAAGATTTTAAGTCCGAAAAAAATTGGAGCATAACTAACTGGGAGAGAACAAGGTAGCCCGACAGAAGCAACTCACCCTTGAAGACTGGAATCACTAGGACTAGATCTAAAGTCGCGTAGGAGCCGCCGGAAGATGTCCTGTACTCATAAAAAGAAAAAAACAAGTGCAGAATTAGTACACAACCACCGTGTACTAGTTGGATCATCGGCCATCTCCAACAAACAATATAGATACAATAAACCAAAACTAAGTAAAGTAGAACAAAGATGTAACAACAAACAGTACTATTATTCCAGGCTCTCAGCCTGCCTTCTAACTCATCAGCCACATGAAACAGGTTCAACAACCATCTAACAGTATACAATAATCATGACACTTATCCCTTTCCACATTACGCGAACCAACTAAGGATCCCTAGACCAACACCTATTGTTAATATGCAGTGCCCGGTTCACCCCAGAACTATCCCAACAATTATATGTAACAACCTGGCCTCTCAAGGAACAATATAATCAATGATGTATTCAACAATCAATTTGGTCCACTCATGGAACCATCGACAACACAATCAGTAATGAAATTTAAACCTGTACCAGGCGTGGTACCCGAGCCAACCAATATAGAACCCATACAAGGCGTGGTACCGTGCCAACCGTTAGTATCCCGTACCAGGCGTGGTACCCAAGCCAACCAAAATATTACACAAAATCAATAGAGGCAAGGCCTGCACCTCCAATCAGTGCTGCCTCTGCCTGTTCTATGCCCTCCTCAACATAAACCTCAACTTCCTCCTCAATTGGATCCCGGGGTAGGGGAGGGATTGCCGCCCTTATACCTGTAGCTGCCTGAGCTCCACCCCTGGCGAGTGTTGCCCTGCCTTGGCCCTTGCCCCTGCCCCTTTCTCTCCCTATGACCGTTGGGCCTGCTATTGGGACTTTCACTTTCGCTCCATTATTTCTCGTGTTAACCATCTGCGGACAAAAGAGTGAAATGAGTTAAATAAATATTTGTATCACCAGATACCAATTGGAATCAAGTTATAGCACGAACGAAGAAAGAAGATATAGTTTTCTAAAGTCCTATAGCCTCTTGAAGAAAAGTATAGACGTCTTCGTACCATTTCGCAAGACTCTACTAGACCCATTTTGGTACGACGGGATGAATGAACCTAGGGCTCTGATACCATCTTTGTCATGACCCAACCCATCATGAGTGGCACCCACACGAAAGCCCCAGGTAAGCATACCAATAACCCGATCAACACATAGTAAGTATAACAGCTTAAAACCAGATGCATTAAAATAAACTAGCCTTCATATTCAAAAACAATACTAAACAAGATCCTGAGAAAAACTACCCCTTGAATCTGAAAGTAATTATACCAATACATTCGACCAAAAGTCTAGAACGGGGATGCAACCCCAAAAGAAAATAAGAGTTTAAGTCCAGAAACAATTGGACCAAAACTAACTGGAAGAGAACAAGGTAGGCCGACAGAAGCAGCTCACTCTTGAAGTCTGGAATCGCTGGGACTAGATCTGAGGTCACGTTGGAGACGCCAGAAGATGTCATATACTCATAAAAAGAAAACAAGTGCAGAATCAGTACACAACCACCGTGTACTGGTAGGATCATTGGTCAGCTCCAACAAACAATATAGATACACTAAACTAAATCTATTTAAAATAGCACAAACATTTAACAACAAACAATATTATTATTACAGTCTCTCAGCCTGCCTTCTAACTCATCAACCACATGAAATAGGTTAACCAATCATCTAATAGTAAACAATAATCATGACACTTATCCCTTTCCACATTACTCGGACCAACTAAGGATCCCTAGACCAACACCTAGTGTTAATATGCAGTGCCGGGTTCACCCTGAACCATACCCATAATTAAGCCTAACAACGCGGCCTCTGAAGGACCAATATAATGAATCATAGATTCAACAATCAATCCGGTCCACTCATGAAACCATCGAAAACACAACCAGTAGTGAAATTTAAACCTGTACCAAGCGTGGTACCCGAGACAACCGATATAGAACCTATACGAAGTATGGTACCCAAGCCAACCAATATAGAACCTGTACTAGGCATGGTACCCGAGCCAACCATTAGTATCCCATACCAGGCATGGTACCCGAGCCAACCGAATATCACACAAAATCAATAGTCAAAACTTAAATGAACATAAAACACCCTTGTAAAACCAACAACCAATAATCAAGTTCATTTCACATAATTGACACCCCAATTATTTGGAAATTAGTAATTCATTTCCTATGCATCAAAGCACATACAATACTAAGTTATAGTTACATGCATATACATTGTATTTGGCAAGACATTAACCATCACCTACCTTGAATTGCTTTTGGAAACTTTACTGGACCGGAGCCTTCCCATTTTCTGTAGCTTTAGCTTACTCTTCGTCTAAACACAATTACAAGCAACTACAATCAATTCACTGGCCTAAATACTTAAATTATACAAAATTCCAATTCCTTGGCAAAACTGTAATCATTCCACCCATTCCCAGGCATTCCCACCTTTAATTCGCCTTAAACTACCATTTTTACAGATAAAATAAGCAAATAAGCGTGATTAAGGCATGAAAGACCCATAAACAACATAACCCAAGAACTCAATGCCCTAGAATCCCCTTTTTTCTTCGGATTCCACATTCTTAGGTTAACCCAAACCTTTCCCCAAACCCGCAGTTAACTATTCTACTGTGTAAGAAACAAAGTACTAAGTTAGGGGAGCAAAATTCTTACCTTTGCGACGAAAAATGGTGAAAAGTAGAGTTGAAATTGTCCAAATTGCCATTGCTCTTTAACAAAACGTTCTTGAGGAAAAACTAAATGTTTCTGGGGAAGTTTCTTTATTAAACCAAACTTATTTTGCTATAGCAGTCCGTACACTGCTATAGCAGTGCCGCCATAGCAGAATCGACCGTTATGGTGGTGCTGATGAATGTTGACTTTCTCTATAGCGAGAATTATTCTGTTATAACGGTGGCCGCAGTAGCACAGTGTCAATGCTTTAGTGGTTAACACGGGACAGAAACTCCAAAAATCCCTCAAAAGTGCTCATTTTACAACACACCTTAAATCCTAACATTCTGGAACAACCCTTTCACGTCAACCTCATTACCGAGTGTTCTACTTATCCGAATTCATTTCTGAAAAATCCCCAAGAATCCTTGACATCTTAGCTAATGAAAAAACTAGCTCAACACAAGACACATTACCCAATTCTCACTCAGATTATCCTAGACCATACCTCACTCAAAAACCAACCGGTACTAGCCTGGCCGAAAAATTTCTAACTCCCAAACCCGAAAGTTTTCTAACCCAAAACTTGGCATGAAAGGTTTACCCGTAACGACGAACCCAGTCATTACAACACCTCACACTTGACACCATAAAGGTACTTTCTCCAAATATTTAGCGCAAATACCACCACTACCAACTCCAAGTCGGGGGTTAGGTAGTTCTTCTCATGGGTCTTCAACTGCCTTGAAGCATAAGCAATCACATTCCTGTCCTGCATCAACATAACACCCAAACCCAAATGTGAAGCATCAAAATACACAATGAAATCCTTACCTTCAACCGGTAGTGATAAGATGGGAGTTGTGGTGAGAAGTGTCTTGAGCTTTATGAAGCTTTCCTCACACTTGTTAGACTACACAAATGGTACCTCCTTCTAAGTCAATCTCATCAAGTGAGTGGACATGGATGCAAAGTTCTTAACGAACATACGATAGTAGCCCGCGAGCCCCACAAAACTCCTAACCTCAGTCACAGAGCTAGGCTAGACCCAACTCTTAATTGCCTTAATCTTTTGGGGATCCATTATCACCCCCTTTTCTGGCACCACATATCCTAAGAAGGCGCCTGAAGTCAACTAAAATTCACACTTAGAAAACGTGGCATATAATTTCTGATGTCTCTAAATATCCAAAACAATGTGAAGATGCTCAGCATGCTCCTCCCTACTCTTGGAGTAAATCAGAATGTCATCTATAAACATAATGACGAACTAATTTGGATACGATTTGAATACCCCATTCATCAAACTCATGAATGCCATCGGTGCATTGGTAAACCCAAATGATTTTACCAGGAACTCATAATGTCTATACCGAGTCTGAAATATCATCTTAGAGATGTCATCAGGCCTAATCTTTAACTGATAATACCTTGACCTTAAGTTAATTTTTGAAAACACGGAAACACCCTGCAACTGGTCAAAGAGTTCATCTATGCAAGGTAAAGGATATTTGTTTTGGATGGTGACCTTGTTTAGTTGCATGTAGTCTATACACATTCTCATACTACCATCTTTATTTTTCACAAATAACACTGGAGCACCCTAAGGTGAAGTAGTGGGATGAATACAGCCTTTATTTAAGAGTTCCTGCAGTTGAATCTTAAGTTCCCTCAACTCTGTCGGAGCCATACGATAAGGAGGAATAGAAATTGGGCAAGTGCCCGGCTCTAAGTCTATACAAAAGTCAATGTATCTATCTAGAGGCATGTGATAAACGGTCAAATCATACTCCCCAAGTATAGAGGCACGAATATCGTCAAGAAAAACACATTTATAAGTACCCAACAGGTGTCGGGGTCTTACCCACAGAGACTTGATGTGAGCTATATGAAGATTGTATCAAAATGAGTTCACAAGGACAGTAAATGCTTAAAACAGGAAAGTAAAAGGTTGGGGAAATTAGGATTCTGTCACTACAATCACAATTCTAAATAAAGCAAATGAGTAGAGCGGGTGTACCATATTGAGTGGGCGACTAGGGATTTAATGTGGGATAGGGTGATTATCAATTCACACTTATTCTCGCTTATTGACACAAGTAGCATTGGTCATGAGTATAGTTGTTTATATCTCGATCAACAACCATTTATCTGATAATCCCAGTTTGATCATCATCAGTTAAATCAACAAGCAACCAATATCTAACTTAGGGAGGTTACACTATCTCTAGCTTAGACCATTAAGTGGGTGATTTTATTGATATGAGTTATTTCTAGCCTTAAATATGAATGGAGTCCCAATTTCCCACTAGTAATTTCACATCTGACACCATGAAATTCTCTTTCAAGCAACAACATAGTCAAGTAATGAAAATTAATATTTGCAACCACAAATTTTAGGATTAAAACTTGGTGAACTACTAGACCCATGTCAAATAAGCAATTATTAGCGAGAATTAACAACACCCACACCCATTTGTCAAGCACACATTATCTACACATCCCTAGACAAATGAAATTAGCCACTCATAATAAAGAAGAGAGATATACAAAATGGGTAAGTCACGATCCTCTTTATAAGCTCAATTTGAGTACACAAATGGTTAACCAAGGTTTAGAAGAGAGAATAGATTGAAACCCTCATCTCCTTAGGGAGGAAAACTTGTTCTCAAAGGTAAAAGCTCTTCAGAATATTCAGGGCTGAAGAATGTTATTTACAATTGTGATTATATTGGCCTTTTATACTTCCCCAAAACGTCACTAATTTTCTGGACAAAATTTCCCTTTGGGTGGTGTACGGCATGACGTGCGGTTTGCACGTCGTGATATGCGCATCACACACCTTCTTCATTTTAACCAGTGACTCATCCGACTTGAGAGATGTCATGCAAAGTGGGTGCGGTTCGCACCATGGGTTGTGCGCGTCACACAACGACTGCACCCCATGATAGATCCTTAAGCCAATCCTAAGTTTCATGTGATGGGAGGTGTGGAATGCACCACGGCTTGTGTGTGTTGCACAAGCACCATATCTCAAGGCAAATTATTCGTCTTCTTTTTATCACTTCACACTTCACTCCTTTTAAGCTCTTTTTGGGTCCATATCACAAGTACCTGCATAGACATCAATAAAGGCCATAAGAACCTCTAAATCTATTCAAAATATAGAAATAATTCATGGATAAAGGCTCAATAAGTTAGTAGATTACCGACTTATCAAACCCCTAAACTTGAACTATTGATTGTCCTCAAGCAAGATAATCACAAAGCAAGGAATGAATTATGCTCTAGACTCAATTAAGGAGTGTTCATCGACAGCATATGGGTCTACTTATGGGTTTTAACAGAGGAATCAATTGGCAATCAAATTTGGGTTTCAGAATTGTGGTCTAGCAGGGTACATCAAATGGTTCGTAGAAGCTTCTCTTTGATTGTAGCATCCTTGTGCCGGAAGGCAGTGGGTGCGGTCAACTTAGCTTTGCTATTTCAGTTTTGGAGTGGTAGTTATCCTTGGATATCCAATCCTTGGCTAACTACTGAATCAGGCTGGACATTCTAGGTTGCAGCAGTGTTCTTGTCAGTGCGAGGTCTATTCCACCTTGGTTGGGCAGATTCAGTAGCGTAATTTCAGGAATCAGTGGTGGTGTATTGTACATGATCAGGTTATGTAGGTTAAGACTAGCAAGTCTATTTTGGGTTCTAATGGCACTTTGAGACTGATGGTCGCCTTCGTTGTCGAGAGTTTGAAAGCTTGATTAGTTGATCCTTCAAGGGTTGTCTTTTATATGGAGTTCTAGTGTTGGTTAGACTCAGCCAGTATAGACTAGAAGTTCTGTATTTTGTATGCTTCAGAGTTGGTGGTTTTGTGTGCTGATGCAGTAAAGCGGTTGACTCAAGCCAAAGAGGTGTGTTGATGGGTTATGCAAATTTCTATAGCTAGATGGCGACCTTGGACTTCAAACACTCTTTCCTTTGCCTACAGGGTGTTTTGTCTTGATATTTGCAGCATTATGGACTTCTTTTCAAGGTGAGGTTAGTAACGCGATGTCAACTCCAAATGATGTTTGAGTATTGGGAGTAGCAGCGGTACTTCTTAGAGATTGGAGCTTAGTTATGTCTATGGACTTCATGGTAGGCGTACCACACTCCTTGCAGGGTCTTGGTTTTGGTTTGGGTCTTTTGGGCAGGTTACCTTAGTTCATTCGCATCTATTTGATTCAGATTTGGCACAATTCAGCAATGATGGGTTCGTTCTATGGTGTGGAAATTTCTCCATCAACACAGGGTGTTCATGCATACCTTTCCCAACCTTGGTGTGCAAGTTTTAGTCAGGTTCAGATAGGTTGTTCAGTTGGGTTCATTTATCGTGTTTGATGTTAGCAAAAGTGTTCATTCATTGGTTGATGGTCAGTTGAGGCAAGTAACTCTAGTTTTCGATGATATGCTACGGGATGTTATCTTGGATGGAAAAGGCTAGTAGAATATAGCTTGGCTTGGAAAGAGTTTGAGCAAAAAGGGTGACTTCGTTTGTGGTAAGGTATAAGCGGGAACTATGGATCTCTAGTATGTCAGTTGATATTTTAAGGGTGGTTTGAGTGTTCAACTTATATAAAGCTTCATGTTTGTGGTGCAAAAGGATTCAGTTCTGAATAAAAGGGTTTTGCAGATCAGCGGGTTCATGAGTTAGAGTTTTGGGTTGATGGCTTTTCGGTAAACTTGGTTGTGGTTTTGAGGATTCGAGTCTTGTGTGTGGAACGCGTTGGTTCTCTGGTTTTGGTGTTGTGTCGGTGCTTTCCAGTTGAGATTCTTGAGGTTCAGTTTGGGTTGGAAGATCTTTGGCATCTTGGAGTTAAAGGTTGAAATCTAGCTTGGCTAGTAAGGAGTTAAGGCTTGGTTGTTTTCTTTGGTTCCGTTCTGTTAGGTGCCTTCTGATCAAGGAGGCTACTCGGGTTGTCTGAGAGAGTAGTGCGAGCTTCGTATCCGATGTTCTTAAATCTCTAGTGCTTCCTTCTTTCCTGACTTTCGGGGATGTAAGTCTTTTTAGTAGTGGATGATTTAATAACCCTTTCGTTCATTTACGCATTTTCACCTTCCTTGTACTGTTAGAGCTTGCCTGTAGTGGCCCCAAGTCATTTATTGCTTGCTCGGACTGGCAGTTCAGTGCCTGGGCCATTTGTTTGGTCTTTTTGGATGTTCCTTGTTTAAGAGCTTTAGACTTTGGAAATTGTTGACTTTGGTCAACATTTTTGGTAAATGCGCTATGAATTAAATTTCGACAGTTTCGTTAGCTCTAGAGCGTGGACTTTGGTCTAGTGGGACCTTTGGTCGGGATTCGATAGCTTTTCAGCTTAGAATTCTCTATCGTTCTTTGTTTTCAGGCCAGTTGGGTTTGTTTGGTTGACTTTGGTCAATATTTGGAGAAAACAGGCTCGGATGAAAATTTCGTCAGCGCAGTTAGCTTTAAAATGTCGAGTTTAGGCTAGGGGGACCATTAGATTGGGTCTCGAGGCTTCTGGACTTGATTTCGTCCCTAGGGTTTCATTTTGGGAATAGTTGGCCTAAAGGTTAATTTTGGGTGTGGAACCCACTTTTTATCAAATCGACCTCTGATGGGATTTTCGTCAATTCTATTAGATCTGGAACATCGTTTCTAGTTGAATAGTTTGGGTCGTTTATGTTTTCAGGACCCCAGATGCGTTCCCGCGGGTCCGTCGAAGTTAAAAATCCTTGTGGGCAAGGCTGATGGTAGCTGGTTGCAATCATGGCACTAGCAGGCCTATTCCTACGCATGGGAATGGCCTCCTACGCGGAGCAGCATGACAGCCGCCCCAATTTCTCGGCCATCGCCTAGGCAATGCCCAGCCGGGTGCGTGCTGTCGCGTACGTAGTGGCCTGACCGCGTGCGTGCTAGGCCAGCGCCTGGCCTTGCCAGCTCCTTGCCTATGCATTCGCTGGCCCCCGCCCGCTTATGCATGCCCACGTAGGCAGCGGCATGGCCGGGTTCGCACTGGCCTCGACGGGCAGCCTTTATAGCTGTTGGCATCTTGTTTTTTTTTTCATAATTCATCTTCCAACTTTGAATTCTCCACCTCTAAAACTCCCAAAACCTGCATTTTTCCACCATTGTTCATCCCAACTAATTGGAGGTTAATATTTATCGATCCTTGCTCGTTAATTGACTTCTAATGCGGGTAAGTAACCTATTTAATTCCTGTTTTCTCCATTGATTCTTTTTTTTTATTTGTTGAATGGGTGGGCTATTTTGGAGTCCTATTTGTTGTCAGTTTCCGCTCAAATTTTGAGCATGTGCTTCCGGGATTGTAAGGAACACATGGGTGTTTTTTGTTTCTAGTTTTGGGTTGCGAGGCCTATGGGCCCTCTTGTGACCTGGATTTTGACCCGATTATGTTTATGGAATTATGGGTATCGTTGGTTTCATTTTAACATGTAGATTGTTGTGTTGATAGTATTTTTGTGAATTAGATCTTCCCAGAGCAGTTGGAGCTTGGACGATGTCGTCCCCGCAGCTAGTCATCAGACGACAGTTAGGTTATGGCTTTCCCTACCTAGACTCTGCGTATATAGGTTATAACTACATTAAATAGTATCCTATGGTGGATAGTATTAGGTTGGTACATGTCACTCCCCGAGGCTACCCCCTTGACGTAACACGGAACCTAGGACCACAAGTCCCCCAAGCTAACCCTTGGCCATAGCATAACTCAGATAAATCAATAGATAAGCGGAAGCATAATAGGAAGATTCGAAGTCAAATGTATAGATAATCAAGTCAAATAGGAATACAAATCCAAAAGAAGACTTGAATACTGTCTATGTCTGAAAAGCCTCTAACTGTCATAAAGAGTTGCTGGGAAAAGCCCCCAGCTAACTCAAAATCTGAAATAAAAGAATAAAGATGGATGCTCTAACTCTAGTCCTCGAATAATGAGGACTCACCAATAATCTACTGAATGACTGGCATAATCAAGCCACGAGTCTGAGGGTAAGTGCCTGAATCTGCATCGTAAAAGGATGCAACGCAAAATACGTCAGTACTATAGGTAGTACTGAATATATGATTCTATGCAATAATAAATGTAAACGTGCTTGAATCATGCTTGAAAGACCGAAACCATACATAACAAGAGAATTCATGAGTAAAATCATAGTTAAACATAAGACATGAAAATAGAAAATCAACTTTCAAAAGTAGAAAATCATATAACTTAAACTGAAAAGCTTTCATATGGGAGTTTCTTATAACCGACAATAGACCATGTGAGCTACATGGAATCTAACTATATAACCCTAGTTAGAAAAGCTATTCCGAACCCTGCCAAGGTAAAGAACACCATAATCCAACTATATCACCTTAGTTGGCAAAGCTGCCCTATACTCCGCTAAGGCAAGGGCACCATGATAATAAAGAGTGGAACCACTTTCATAAGCCCATCGGGCGATACATAACCTGCGCTAGTAATGTAGTTTTTGGACTTGGGTAATCGAACCCTCGTCGCTCGGTGCTAAATACTACTCCCAAAACATATACATATAGCTCATAATACTTGTGACATGTTTGATGTCAAAACTGTTCATAACTTAGGTAGACATATCTGGATGCCAAACCTTTCATAAAACATAGGGACATATCTGATATCCAAAACTGTTAGAAAAGCATGAGGACATATCTGATGCCATGCAATTCACAAATCATGAGTCTTAAAGCTTTGCATAAACACAATTCAAAATATACTTTCCTTTCAAAAATCATAGTTTGAAGAATTAGGTATGCAGTTCCTGAAAATAGAGATCATGTTATCTAAACATACCAATTTTATTTGAAGATATGCAATTCAAATGAAATCATGCTAGAATTCATCATCAATCATATGGTCTTTTATAAATCCTTAAGGAACCTCAATTAAAATATGGATAATGAATAAGAAATCATGAATTAATATTTTAAAACAAAGCCCATCAATTTTCCCCAATTTGGGTAAGAACCCTAATTTAGAAATCCATAAATTCAATTTAGAAGATTGGGGTTTTGAGCATAAGGGTTAAGGGGTTCCCTTATTGAATACCCACATACCTTGATTGATGCTAACCTAACTGAAACTGAAAAGAAGAGAAGGCTTAAACTTGGAGCTTGAATGAGTTCCTTTTCCCAATTTGGTAGATGAATGAGGGAATAAGGAATGACATAGGCTAATAAGGGTAGAAACCCTACTAAAAGTGGCCAAAATGACCTCACTTAAGAGTTAATGAATGGGAAAAAGACCAATCTAACCCTGATGTTAAAAATAGAAAGCTGCAGGAATTATCGCCTCACGGGCTTCCCGACGAATGTCGTGCCCACGATGGCCAATCAGCCAAGATATCAAGTAAGCTTGCTGAGATCTGGGGGCTATGGGGGTTTCCGACGATGCTCTACCATGGCCCATCACAGATACGACGCTCGTGGCATTGCCCATCGGAGAGGAGGGAAAGCTGGGAGGGAAGCCTCTGGGATATTTCAATGGCTTACTCCCATGGGTTATCACAACCACGACGCCCGTGGTGTAGCCCGTTGGGCTGAAGGGGACTATGTCCAAGATCCACTGGATGCTTCCCACGGCATGCCCCATGGCCCGTCAGAGCTCTGACGCCTATGGCGGCTTCCCGTGGTGTCCACTTATTGCGGGAATTTTTTAGATTCAAGGTTTGTTAGCTGATTCGAATACCGAGGTATTACAATATCTCCCCTTTGGGAACATTCATCCTCGAATGAAGGCTAAGCAAGGAAAACTTGAGAGAAAACAACCCAACCGAATAACAAAACATGAAACTCAAGAGTAAACATGAGAATTGAGCTTTTCAACTTAAAACATGATTGAACTAATTTTGGAAAACATGAATGCATGCTAGGATCATGAGGGGAATTGATGGAATAGAGTAGGATAGACATAACAATGAGGAAACTACTACCTCAAGCAAAAACTGGATGGTAAGGAAAGAGATGAGGGTACTTAGCTTTCATGGTTGTTTCTTCTTCCCAAGTAGCTCCCTCAACTAGCTAATTCCTCCAAAGGACCTTTACCGAAATGACTTCTTTATTTCTCAATCTTCGAACCTGATGATCAAGAATATCCATGGGAACTTCCTCATAAGTAAGGTTATCCTTCACATTTACAACTTCCAAAGGAACAATCAAGGTCGGATCACCAACACACTTCTTCAATATAGAAACATGGAAAACTGGATGAACTGCTTCTAAATCCGATGGCAAATCCAACTCATAAGCGACACTACCAACTCTCCTCAGAATTTGATAAGGACCTACAAAATGGGGACTAAGCTTCTCTTTCTTGCCAAATCTCATCACACCCTTCATGGGTGACACCTTCAGTTAAACCCAATCATCAACTTCAAATTCCAACTCCCTTCTCCTCACATCTGCATATGATTTCTGTCGATTCTGAGTGGTCTTCGACCTTTCCCTAATACACTAAACCTTCTACATAGTCTCATGAACCAAATCTGGACCAATCAAAGTTGCCTCACCTACCTCGAATCAACCAATAGGAGACCTACACCTCCGCCCATAAAGTGCCTCATAAGGGGCCATCTGGATGGTAGAATTGAAGCTATTGTTGTAGGCAAACTCAATAAGAGGTAAGTGATCATCCCAACTAACCTTGAAATCAATCACACAAGCTCTCAACATATCCTCCAAAGTTTGAATAGTACGTTCTGCCTGGCCATCCGTCTGTGGGTGAAAAGATGTGCTAAGCTTCACCTGAGTACCAAGACCTCTCTGAAATGATCTCCAAAACTGGGATGTAAGCTGAGTACCTTTATTTGAAATGATAGATAATGGAAGACCATGCAATAGGACTATCTCACGGATGTAGATCCTGGCATAATCCTCAGCTGAATCAGTGGTCTTGACAACTAAGAAGTGGGCTGATTTGGTCATCCTATCGACAATCACCCAAATAGAATCGTGTTTCCTTCGAGTACGAGGAAAACCTGTAATGAAGTCCATATTGATTGCTTCCTACTTCCAAGTAGGAAGGTCGATATCCTGAGTCATGCCACCCAGTTTCTGATGCTCTACCTTCACTTGCTTACAGTTAGGACACTTAGCCCAAAAACCGACTATGTCCCTCTTCTTACCATTCCACTAATAAACTTCCCGTAGATCACGGTACATCTTGGTGGAACCAGGGTGAATAGAATATCTAGAACTATGAGCCTCAGTCAAAATCTGCTGTCTCAACCCATCTACATCTGGCACACACAATCGACCCTGATAAAGAAGCACACCGTCTCTCCCTTGGGAGATAACCTCAACCTTTTGCTGATGGACTGCACCCTTTAGCTGAAGCAAAATAGGATCACTGTCTTGCCTTGCCTTCACTTTAGCTACCAAAGATGATTCAAAACCATTCTGAATGATAACACCACCTTCTGTCGAGTCTATAAGGTGGAATCCCAATCGAGAAAGCCTATGAACCTCCTTAACTAACTCTTTCTTTCCGTCTTCAACTGAAGACACACTATCCATGGACAATCTACTAAGTGCATCTGCCACTACATTGGCCTTACCCGGATGGTAAAGCACACTCATGTCATAATCCTTAAGGAGCTCAATCCATCTCCTTTGATGCATATTCAATTCCTTTTGAGTGGACACATACTGAAGACTCTTATGATCGGTGAATACATCCACATGCACACCATACAAGTAATGTCTCAAAATCTTCAAAGCAAAGACCACGGCTACTCACTCAAGATCATGAGTAGGGTAGTTCTTCTCATGATTCTTAAGTTGCCTCAAAGCATAAGCAATCACCTTACCATGCTACATCAAAACACAACCCAAGCTAATTCTAGAAGCATCATAGCACACAATAAAGTCATCTGAACCCTCAGGTAGGGTCAACACTAGCAGTGTGGTCAACTTAGTCTTCAATTCCTGAAAGTTCTTCTCACAAAGATCAGACCATTAAAATTTCACCTTCTTCTGAGTCAATCGAGTCAAAGGGGTAACAATGGAAGAAAACCTCTTCACAAATCACCCGTAGTAACTAGCCAAACCCAAAAAGCTCTTAATATCGGACAGGGAAGTGGGTCTAGGCCAGTTCTTTACTGCCTCAATCTTTTGAGAATCAGTTTGAATACCGTCTCTAGTCACAATATGACCCAGAAAAGCAACAGACTGCATCCAAAACTCACACTTGCTAAACTTAGCACACAACTGGCGATCCTTGAGAGTTTGCAACATAACTCTCAAATGGTCCATATGCTCCTCCTCACTCTGAGAGTAGATAAGAATATCATCAATGAAAACAATCACAAACATATACAAGTACTGTTTGAACACATGGTTCATCAAATCCATATAGGTTGCAGGAGCATTTGTTAGACCAAAAGACATAACCACAAATTCATAATGACCATACCGGGTTTTGAAGGATGTCTTTGAAATATCACACCCTCTTACACGAAGCTGATGATAACCAGATTTAAGGCCGATCTTGGAGAAGAAACTAGCACCCTTAAGTTGATCGAACAACTCATCAATCCTAGGAATGGGATACTTATTCTTAATTGTGACCTTGTTCAACTGACGGTAGGCAATACACATCCTAAGGGAACCATCCTTCTTCTGCACAAACAAAACTGGGGCACCCCATGGAGAAATGTTAGGCCTGATGAAACCCTTATCAAGAAGATCCTTCAACTGATCCTTTAGCTCTTTAAGTTCCGTGGGAGCCATTCTATAGGGAGGAATTAGAGATAGGGTTCGTATCTGGAAGGAGATCTATCCCAAAGTCGATCTCCCACTCAGGAGGGACTCATCGCAAATCTTTGAGAAACACTTCTGGGAACACATTTACAATGGGAATAGACTGAAGGGATGGGGTTTTGGACTCCGCGTCCATAACCCAAACTATACGATAAATATAACCGCTAGAAATCATCTTCCTAGTCTTAAGATAAGATATGAAATAGCCCTTTGAGGATGGAGGACTACCCTGCCACTCTAAGACAGGTTCATTTGGAAACTTGAAACTGATGACTCGATTACGACAATCAACCGAAGCATAACAAGCATACAAAAAATACATACCAAGAATAACATCAAAATCAGTCATATCCAACTCAACTAGATCCACTGTAGTGACTCCATGAAGGAATGAGATAGGGCAATCTCAGTAGATTCATTTGACTAGGACTGACTCACCAACAGGAGTAGAAACACAAAAGGGTTCTAAAATAAATTCAGGACGAATCTCAAATTTTCATGCTACATAAGGGGTCACAAAAGATACAGAGGCACCGAGGTCCAACAAAGCATACACATATAGCGAGAAGACTTTCAACATACCAGTACCAATGTCTGGTGAAATATTTTAGTCCTGTCAAGAGGACATGGCATAAAGATGGTTTTGGCGTTGACTACCCGTACTAGAAGCAGTGCCTTACTAGGCTGGTCGACCTCCTGAAGCTGCTGGGAAAACTGATTCCTGCTACCACCCTGTCCCTTCTTAGCTAAAGGGAAATCTCTAATCATATGACCAACCTGGCCACATCCAAAACAACCACCTGAACCGGCTAGAGACTCACCGGGGTGATTCTTTTCACATTTAGTGCAAATGGGGTAGGAAGGCCTCTTTGCACCACTCCCCTGAGAATAAGAGCCTGCACCTCTACCAGACTGATCATGACGAGGCCTGGAGGCCTGAGAAAGAGCACTAGTAGTAGAATGCACAAGTCCTGATGACCTCTTCTGAAAGGAAGATCGATGTCCGCCTCCGGACTTCTGATGGCTAAATCCCGAACCCTCAAATCTGACTCTTTTGTTCTCCTTAGCCATCTCCCTAATCTTGTCTCCCTCGATCTGGTGAGCATGAGTCATAAGTCTGGAGATTCTCATGTCACTCAACAGCATAGCAGATCTACACTCTTTCTTTACAAAATCTGAGACCCCATAGATATACTTGCTCATCTGATCCTGCAGGTCAGCTACCATAGCAGGAGCATACTTGGAAAGCTGAGTGAACCTCAACTCATACTCCTGCACAGCTATGGATCCCTGTCTCAAGTTCACAAACTCCTCGACCTTTTCTTTCCTTAACTCCCTCGGGAAGAACCAGTCAAGGAAATCCCTCTTGAAAGACTCCCAAGTCATAGGGACCACGTCTCTAGCCTTAGCTTCCTTCAATTGCACGAACTAGATATGAGCTACATCCTTGAGTTGATAGGATGCCAACTCGACACTATCAACGCCATCCACTTGTATCACATCAAAGATTTCTTCACTTCATCGATAAAATTTAGTGGATCCTCACTCACTTTCGAACCCCAGAGCTCAGGTGGGATCATACGGATAAAATCACGAACTCGAACCGCTACCCTACCTTGAGGGTGTATAGGGACAGGAGCTGGTTGGTTGGCCTAAGCGGCATGGTCTGGGCTAGCATGTGGATGGCATTCCTAAACTCCTTGTTCATGACCTCGGGGGCTGGAACTGGAGGAGCAGCATTCTGAGTGGCTCGGTAAGGCATAGCACATTGAGGCATAATCAGAAACGTACAAGGAAAGGATTAGATGGATATTAAAGTTTAACTCTATTGCACCATATGATCATGAAAAAAGTGAAGTTTTTCTAAGACATTTCATAGCCTCCCTCTCATATATGTGGCGCGCTTCATACCCATGAAAGAGACTCGACTTGATGCGGCTTTCAGACACCCTAGGACTCTTGAACCTGAGGCTCTGATACCAAGTTTCTCATGCCCCAAGCCTACCCCCTCGACGTAACATGGTACCTGGGACCACAAGTGCCCCAAGCTAACCCTTGGTCATAGCATAATTCAGATAAATCAATAGATAAGCGGAAGCATAATAGGAAGATCCAAAGTCAAATGTATAGATAATCAATTCAAATAAGAATACAAATCAAAAAGAAGACTCGAATAATGTCTATGTCTGAAAAGCCTCTAACTGTCATAAAGAGATGCTGGGTCAAGCCCCCAGCTAACTCGAAATCTAAAATAAAAGCATAAAGATGGACGCTCTAAATCTACTCCTCGAATAATAAGGACTCACCAATAATCAGTTGAATGTCCATCATAGTCTAGCCACGAGTCTGAGGGTAAGTGCCTGAATCTACATCTTAAAAGGATGTAGCGCAAAATGCGTCAGTACTATAGGATGTACTGAATATATGAGTCTATGCAACAATAAATGTAAACGTGCTTGAATCATGCTTGAAAGACCAAAACCATGCATAACAAAAGAATTCATGGGTAAAATCATAGTTAAACATAAGACATGAAAACAGAAAATCAACTTTCAAAAGTAGAAAATCGCATAACTTAAACTGAAAAGCTTTCATCTTATAACCGACAATAGACCATGTGAGCTACATGGAATCTAACTATATAATCCTAGTTAGCAAAGTTTTTCCCGAAGATCCCATAACTTTTTACTCCGGACTCGGATTAATGCGCAATCGGTGGCATTGGAAAGAAGACTCAAAAACTTTTAATTTGGTGGGTACTAGGACACCTAACTCTTTATATTTTAGGAGAAATAATCGATTGAAGTTGAACCTAGTTTAGTCTTACATTAAAACTTACTTGGGTGAGGTGCTTGCAACTTAACTTGATGATAGGAGTTTCTCATAAACATGATTCGCATCCAAAGCACTCACTACACTCATGGAAAAGGTTTGGGTATTATCTTAGGATGTTTTGGGTGTTACAATAGTACTATTAAAAGATGATGCTCATCACAGATAAGAGTTTCGCCGAAATCATCCAGGTTGGGGAAAGACTAGATGAAGGCATCAAAAGTGGTAGCATTATCAATCTGGAGGCTCTACAGGCTATCAATAAGTCCCTGAAATCTGGCGGAATTACTGAAAGTCAAAAGAAGAAGGAGGTGGGTACTATAATAATGGCACAGGACATCAAAACCCCACTCATTCCCTAAATTCCTACACCACACCCTTCGCAATACCAACAACCTCCGGGACTATACTCAATGCCTCTTTATCAAACCTTGTATCCAATGCATACATACCAAGCTCCCTTTTCACCATAATACCAAATTCCATCCTACCCTATTTATAATGCCCAACCTTCCCAATTTCAATCACCTCCACCAAATCAGAATTACAGACCCAGAGCAAATTTTGAAAAGAGGCCGATCAAGCAGTATACTCTTTTGGCTGAACCAATTGCCCAGTTGTATGAAAGATTAAAGGTGGCTGGCCTCATCGCTCCCATTACCTCTTTAGTTGTGGATACTCAGGCTAAATGTTATGACCCTAACAAAGTTTGTGCATACCACTCAGGGATGAAAGGTTCACACACCATTGAAGTATGCCGCTCACTGAAGGACCGAATTCAGAAGCTAATTGATACGAAGGTTATTCAGTTGAAGGACTCGGCTCCAAATGTCACCAAAAATCCACTCCTAAATCATCAGGTCAAGCAAGAAGGGGATGTCGCGATGGTGTCACAGATGCTGCTCTAACACAGAGTTGAGCTCTGTTTAAAGTAGAGGTGGCTGCACCTAAACCCACATTTACTGTCTATCGAGCCACTCCAGTTGTTTATGATCCCCATGTTGTCCCATGGAATTATGAGCAAAATATTTTGGGGAAAGCAAAAGTAGCAGAGGTAGACGTCACTCAGGGTGTGATTCGATATGCAGAATCTATGCACCTGAAAATTTGGCTTAGGGAAGTTCTAGCAAAGGAAAGCAACCAGTTGTAGAGGTTAAGGAGAATGACGTTTGGAAGAAGGTACAAGCAAGGGAATATTTTGTGGTAGATCAGCTGAGCAAAACTTCAGCTCAAATATCTATTTTATCATTTTTGCAGACTTCTGAGCTCCATCAAAAGACTTTAATGAGGGTTCTTAGCGAGGCTTATATACCAACTAATATCACTGATGGAGAGGTAGCCCATATGGTCGGGCAGGTATTTGAGGCTCATAAAATATCCTTTCACGAGGATGAGTTGCCACCTCAAGGGAGGGAACATAATGATGCTTTGTACATCACCATGCAGTATAAAGATAGGGTGATAATAAAGGTATTGATCGATCCAGGCTCTGGTTTAAACATATGTCCCCTCGCTATACTAACGAGACTAGAAGTTGACACTTCTAGGATCCAGACTTGGAGGATGAATGTGAAGGCTTTCGACGGCTCTGAAAGAGACACCATTGGGGAAATTACCCTCGATATAGTGATTGGTCCTTCCACATTCTCCGCTGTGTTTCAAGTAATAGATATCCCAGCTTCCTACAATATGTTACTTGGTCATCCATGGCTTTATATGGCAGGAGCAGTGTCCTCTAATCTGCATCAATGCTTCAAGTTTGAATGGGACTATCAAGAGGTGTTGGTCTATGGTGAGAAGGGACATTCTATATATGCGGTGGAAGGAAAGAAAAGACTGGACGGAGAGATGTTTTACAAACTGGAAATAGTGGGATTTGTTGGAGAAGGACCGTGATGGAGCAGCTCGATCATGAATATATTGCTCCGCTTAGGGTTCGTACCTAATGGTGGCTTAGGAGAAAATTTGCAAGGCATAACAAAACTAATACAAATACAGTCACATGGGACCATGTTTGGGTTGGATTATCCTTATACTGCACAAGAGTACTGAGATTAGAAGTCACCCGTGGGTGGATTCTATTATCCTTTGCAAAAACCGATACCTCTGCTATATAGGACTTTTGTTTCTGCGGGATTCCTGGATAATGGTGAAGAGGAGATACTTGAAAGCTTAAGGGGTATATTCCTAACAGAAATTGAGGAGGAGGATTGCAATGTCATCATCAATGAGGAGAGAGGAAGAGTTCCTGAATAGAGCAATTAGCCAAAAGCTACCCTCAGCAATTGGACTGTCACTCTTTTCAGGGCTTGCCGAGCACTTGGGTAGATTCAGAAGATTTTACTATTTTCAATAAATAGGCCCGATTTCGAGTTTACTTTCATTTTATTTACCATTTTGAGTTTTTCTTTAGTAAAAGGCTTTCTTTTCAGTCTATTAATATTCTTTATTTATGTTTTTTCCCTTTCCAGCAAAATTACTTTTAAAAATGTTGAATCTGAGACTGTGACATGCAATGAGACTGTGCAACATAATATAAGTGAACTAGAAGAGATAGAAGAAGCTAGGTACAGGAAGAACTTGTTAAAAAGGTTGAAGAGTTTGAAGGTAAACCTAAGGCAAACCTAGTGGATACAGAGTTAGTGAACTTAGGGAACTCAAAAGTGGCTAATGAAATGTACATCAGTGTTTACTTATCCGTATATGAGAAAGAGGACTATGTCCAGATTTTGAAAAAATACAAAGACGTCTTTGCTTGGTCCTATGCAGATATGACAGGGTTGAGCACTTCAATTGTATCCCACAGATTACCCACCGATCCATCTTGTCCTACTGTCAAGCAGAAACTTAGGAAGTATGAACCCGATCTGAGCTTGAAGATTAAAGAGGAGGTGGCAAAGAAAGTTGAGGCCGGAATCATTCGAGTGACTAAATATCCGACTTGGTTGGCCAATATCATGCCCGTTCCCAAGAAGGATAGTAAGGTCAGAGTTTATGTTGACTATAGGGATCTTAACAGAGCCAGCCCTAAGGATAACTTTCCACTCCCTAACATACACATCTTGATCGATAATTGTGCCAAGCATGAAACACAATCATTCGTGGGTTGCTTTGCCGGCAACCATCAAATTAAGATGCATGAGGATGATGCTGAGAAGACTGTTTTCATTACACCTTGGGGGGTCTACTGTTACAAGTTTATTCCTTTCGGGTTGAAAAATGTTGGCGCTACATACATGAGGGCCATGACTATAATTTTTCATGACATGATCCATAAAGAAATCAAAGTTTATGTGGACGATGTTATCATCAAATCCAAGAAGGGTTCGAGTCATTTGGATGATCTCGAGAAGTTCTTTAATAGGTTATGAAAGTACAATCTGAAAATGAATCTGGCAAAGTGTGCCTTCGGAGTCCATGCAGATAAGTTGTTGGGTTTCATCGTCAGTCGTTGAGGTATAGAGTTGGACCCGACCAAAATCAAAGCCATCAAGGAGCTTCCGCCACCAAAAAATAAGAAGGAGGTAATGAGTTTCTTGGGCTGCCTGAACTACATCAGTCACTTTATAGCCCAATCCACTGTCATATGTGAGCCAATTTTCAAGTTATTGAAAAAGGATATTGCGAATAAATGGATGCCAGAGTGTCAGCAGGTGTTTGAAAAAATCAAGGATTATTTACCTAATCCTCCTATATTGGTCCCTCCCAAACCAGGTAGGCCGCTACTGTTGTATCTATCTATGATGGATAATGCCTTCAGTTGTATTCTAGGACAACATGATGAAATAGGGAAGAAGGAGCAGGTAATTTACTACATGAGTAAGAAATTTACGTCATACGAGGCTCTCTACTCTTTGCTAGAACGCACATGTTGTGCATTGACTTGGGCGGCCTAGAAGTTGAGACATTATCTCTCAGCATAAACTACTTACTTGATCTCGAGAATGGATCTACTGAAGTACATCTTCCAGAAGCCTATGCCTACCAGAAAGCTGGCTAAATGGCAGATTTTGTTGAGTGAATTTGACATAGTTTATGTCAGTCAGAAGGCCATGAAAGCACAGGCGTTAGCAGACCACCTAGTTGAGAACCCCGTAGATGATGGATACGAACCCTTGAAGACTTATTTTCCTGATGAGGAAGTGGCATTTATGGGAGAAGACATATCCAAAATATATGATGGATGGAGACTTTTCTTAAAGGGGTAGGCATTGGAGCTGTTGTGGTCTCAGAAACTAGCCAACATTATCCTGTATCAGCCAAACTCGGGTTTTCTTGCACCAACAATATGGCTGAATATGAAGCTTGCATTTTGGGGCTTCGACTGGCAATTGATTTGAATTTCCAGGAGATACTGGTGATTGGAGACTCAGATTTGTTGATTTATCAGGTACAAGGGGAATGGGGTGCTAAGAACAGAAAACTCCTACCTTACATAGGTTGCATCCAAAGGTTGCGCAAGAGGTTTGTCAAGATAGAATTCAAACATGTTCCATGGATTCAGAATGAGTTTTCAGATTCTTTGGCTACCTTGTCCTCTATGATTCAGCATCCGGATAAGAATTATATTGATCCCATTCTTATTCATACTCACGAGCAGCCTGCATATTATTTCCATGTTGAAGAAAAGTTATATGGCAAGCCATGGTATGTTTTATCCAGGGGTACTTGAAGAATAGAGATTACCTGGAGAATGCCACAATTATTCAAAAATGAACCATTCGGAGGTTAGAAAATCAGTTCTTCTTAAGTGGAGAAATCTTGTACAAGAGGACTCCTGATTTAGGGCTATTGAGGTGCGTTGAAAGCTAGAGAAGCTTTTGATTTGATTGATGAGGTTCATGCTGGAACTTGCGACCCTCACATGAATGAATTTACCTTAGCCAAGAATATCTTGAGATCCGGGTACTTTTGGTTGACTATGGAGACATATTGCATTCGTTATGTGCAAAAGTGTCATTAATGCCAGACTCACGCCGACATGATTTGAGTTCCTCCCAATGAGTTCTATGTCACTAGCTCCCCTTGGCCATTTGCAGCTTGAGGTATGGATGTTATAGGTCCAATTAAACATGCCGCATCCAACGGGCATAGGTTCATCCTTTTTCTATTGATTATTTCAAGTGGGTCGAGGCCACTTCGCATAAGTCTGTCACAAAAAAGGTTGTAGTTGATTTTGTTCGAATCATATTATCTGTCGATTTAGGGTCCCTGAGTCAATTATTACAGATAATGGTGCCAATCTCAATAGTGATCTAATGAAAGCGACATGTGAGCAGTTTAAGATCAACCATCGAAACTCTACAACATACAGGCCACAGATGAATGGAGCAGTTGAGGCTGCAAACAATAACATCAAGAGTATATTGCACAAGATAATTGGCTATTACAGAAAATGGCATGAGAAGCTACCTTTTGCATTGCTGGGATATCACACTACAATAAGGACTTCTACAGGGGCCACCCATTATCTCTTGGTTTATTGTACTGAAGCCATGATACCTATCGAGGTAGAGATACCTTCTTTAAGGATAATTCAGGAAGCAGAGTTAAGTGATGTCGAATGGGTGCAAAGTAGAATGGAGCAATTGGCATTCATTGATGGGAGGAGAATAAATGCAATTTGTCATGGTCAACTCTATCAGAATAGAATGCCCAAAGCTTTCAATAAGAAGGTTAGACCAAGGCATTTTACACCCGGGCAACTCGTTTTGAAATGGATTTTTCTAAATCAAGATGAGGCAAGAGGAAAATTTGCACCAAATTGGCAAGGTCCTTACATGGTTCATCGGGTCTTGACAGGAGGAGCACTCATACTTGCAGAAATAGACGACGAAGTATGTCCCAAGCCTATCAATTCATACATCGTCAAGAGATATTTTATCTAAGAGTGTGAGAGAAAAGTTTATTTTTGTTATGCTTCTTTATCCTGTAATTGGAACTACGTTTGACCTGATTCCCATTTAAGAGGGATACGTAGGCACTCCCATGGAGTTCTATTTTATCATAATAAAATTTTCATTTTTCCTTATCAAGTATCTGCAACTGGGGCAAAATATTTGAGAGGATCTCAAAAATTCCATCCGAAAAGCATTACCATAAGCCATGAGACTAGGGCAGAATTTTGAGGGAGCCTCAAAATTCATGACAAGCAACCGTTCATTCTACAAGAGTACTAGTCGAGGATCAAGTCTACACTGGGCAGAAATTTTTGAGGGCCCTCAAAAATTTTATCTAAGTTGCACTCTAGAAGAAAGGATATTCTCTTATAAGACGTTGTGATGTCTCAAAACATGTCATGGTTTATGATTCAATAATATTTTGCTTCTCCTTTATAATAACATTTTATTTCTCTTTTCAAAGCAAAATTATTTCAAAACACGATTTCAAAACTTATCTGTTCACTTGCCTGAGTGAGCGCCTGAAGAGGGTGCGACAGTCCGCAGAATAAGGAGGAAGGATCCAGCCAAGAGCAGAAGCACAAATCAACCTCACCTTTTTCAAATTAACGAATTTTCTTTGGATGCATAATTAGCATGTACAAATTCGAAAATCATCTCAGCAGCATCAAGACAAGCGTCATAATCAAAATATGATGAGAAAGCTAAGCTACTCTATCCCTTCAAAGAAAATTGCATTTATTCCCGAGCATTGCATTTGGCCCAAGATTGCATTATGCCTGTGAACTGCGTTGAGCCCAAGAATTTCATTTTGGCCCGAGAATTGCATTTGGCCTGAGAACTGTATTGAGTCTGAGAATTCCATTTTTGTTCGAGAATTACATTTGGCTTGAGATTGAACTGTGCTCGAGATTGCATTGAGCCAGAGATGGTATTTGGCCCGAGAGTCACATTGAGCTCGAGAACTGCATTGAGCCTGAGAATTGCATTTTGGCCTGAGAATTGCATTTGGCTCGAGAACTGCATTGAGCCTGAGAATTGCATTTTGGCCCAAGAATTACATTTTGGCCCAAGAATTGCATTGAGCTCGAGAATCGTATTTGGCCCGAGATTGCAATGAGACTGAGATTGCATTGAGTGCAAGAATTGCATTGAGCCTGAGAATTGCATTTTGGCCCCAGAATTTCATTTGGCCTGGGATTGCATTGTGCCCGAGATTGCATTGTGCCCGAGATTGTATTTGGCCAGAGAGTCGCATTAAGCTCGAGAACTGCATTGAGCCTGAGAATTGCATTTTGGCTCGAGATTGTATTTGGCCCGAGAATCGCATTGTGCCCGAGACTGCATTGTGCCCAAGATAGCATTGCGCTCAAGAATTGCATTGTGCCCGAAATTACATTCAAGCTCGAGACCGTATCAAATCACATCAAGCTACTATAGACCAAATCATTACAAGGCTACCAACGCCATGCTAAGCTACTCAAGATAGATACATTTTCTTTAATCATCATTTAATCATCCGAAGGCGTCATAGTCTAAAGGAATTATTTTCATGTCCTGCGGACATCATTTCATGGCCTAAGGATTTAATTTTTGCTTATCATGCTCCGAGGGCTTCATAGTCTAAAGGCATTATTTTCATGGCCTGCGGACATCATTTCATGGCCTAAGGATTTAATTTTTGCTTATCATGCTTCGAAGGCGTCATAGTCTAAAGGCATCATTTGCATGGCCTGCAGACATCATTTCATGGCCTAATGATTTACTTTTTTCTTATCATGCTCCGAAGGTGTCATAGTCTAAAGGCATCATTTTCATGGCCTACGGACATTGTTTCATGGTCTAAGGATTTATTTTCTGCTTATCATGCTCCGAAGGCGTCATAGTTTAAAGGCATTATTTTCATGGCCTGCGGACATCATTCATGGCCCGAGGATTAATTTTACGTGTCATGACCCTAAGATATCATCACTTAAGACATCATCTATATCGTCTTAAGCAACTTTTCATGGTCTTAAAAGGGAACCTGCATCATGTTTAGATACCAACGATACTTTACTTTATTCTTATTTAAATACTAATCTTTTATCTAGTTATAATAGAATTTGCAGGCATTGAGAGCCAACCAAGTCAAGAAATGAGGTTAATCTTCGTCTTCACTTTCAAAAACCTAACTCTTCTTATCCCTATATCACCAGCACTGGACCATTACTCGCGTCTTATTCCCCAGCTAATCGTTTAAATCTCATTGACTCGTGCCAACTGCATCTTCGTCCGGATTTTCAATTGTGCATTTTCTTTTGAAACTCATTCGTTTCTGAATCTAGAACTACACACGACCTTATTCTCGTAAGACCCGAGATATGTAGGCGACTTAAAACTGAAGTCTCTGCCATGCCATATTTCACAACCCCCTCTTGTTTCCTCTGATTTTGAAAGAATCGTTCTTTCAGTCGGACAAAATTGGCTACTAAGTCAACGTTCCTTGCCTGATAATTCATTCTTTATTCCCAAGCAAGGAAGAGGTAGTTGTTGACACCCAATTTTGACCTCCCTATACCTCTCTTGGGCTGTTATTTTACCAGTTTTAAAGCTTAATTTTCCTTGAGTATTGCTTTTATTTACTAAATAAATCACGTATTTTATCATCGTCTTGACACTTTTTAAATTCATATACAATTTATAAATATATAATCTATTTCTTATTATTACTATTTATCATAAATTTCATATAATATTACATATCATTAATTTTACAATATATATACGTAATTTATTTATAATTTTAAGTAATAAATATGTTTTGATAATTATCATTAATTATTTTATGTACTAAATTATATATATGTAGTATTTTATAAATCAAATAGCAGCCCAATTTACCATTTTCTTCCCAATTTGTTTAAATTTTGGCCCCTTTCTATCTAATTCCTTTCAATGCTAGCCTAAATTGAGTTAATTTGGCCTAATTTTAAATGACCACTTTCAATTTCAATTGCCCCATCATACCTGAACCGCTCCAAACCCGATCTACATCAGATTCTATCTCAGTCATTGATCTAATATGGTCAACGGCCAAGATTAACTCCCACATTCTTTCCTTTTTAACTAAAACAACCCCCAAACCCTAACTCTCATCCTCCACTTTCCCCATCTGCTGCTCCCTCTCCTCTCTCTCTCTCTAAACTCTTCTCCCTCAACCTCACTGCCGTCAGCTGCCTTGGTAAGCTGACCATCATTAAAAACCCTCAGCCACAATCGCCTCCCTCGCCACCACCCTCATCTCCTCACCCCGCTGCTCTGGCCAAAAACCCACCGCCTTTTTTCTCTTCTTCCCCCGCCGACGAGCGGTAGTCCACTGTCGCCGCCTTATTTTCTCTGGCAAAACCCCACCAAACAACAACCCAAACTCCGCCAGGCACCACCGAAGGCCAGCGGAACCACCTAGAAAACTAGATGCCTCAACCCTCTCTCCAAGCAACAACCAACCATTGTTGTTCCGATGGGTCTCCTTCCATCGAACCCATCAAGGTATCATCTTGTCCGGTGCATATTGGAAGAGACTGATGAAGAGGATGCTACGCATGGCTCAGTATTGTTTTTCACAAGTCAAGTTTCGATTAATCGATCAAGCCATCATAGTCAACCCTCTCATCTTGATTTTGGTTAAAGTTTACTTCACGCCGGATTATCATGAATCCGCTTCGGGTTTGGTCACTTTCAATTTCATTCTATGTTCTTCTTGTTATCAGATTTTATATACAAAATTAGTAGACTGTGGCTGTGAATTTGTGTCTGTGATTTTGTGTTAATTGTAGACTTTCATGTGTGGAAAACCCCAATTTTCATGAACCTTTACTGTTAAACCCAAATTCTGAAAGTTTCAAGTATGTGCTTTCTTTGTCGGTAAATTCGGTGTCCAAGCATGTCGTAATCATCATGTAGCGTTCTAAGTTTGGAGCATGTTGACATCGTCTCTGGTTGAATTTAATTTTTAAGTTGTCGTTTCGCGAATTGGCTTAGCTGCCTCTGTCCCTGTTTGTCCCAGTGTGCTCTACATATAAGACCATGTTTTATTGTTGGACTATAGATTTATTCATAATGTGGGAATTCATGTTTAGTTCTAAGAAAGTTTTATATGGCCTATTTGTGAACATGAGAAGAGAATAGATGCCATGATCCTATTACTTAATTAATTCTGTGATTAGGAGTCATTTATGCTCATCACTTGATCACTTTATGATGTATTTGATACAGTCCAAGCATGATTTGGTATCCCCTTTCCTTGTATGTTTAGAACAGCCATGTTACTTGTTTATTCTTAGCAAAATTGATTTGTCTGCCCCTTTTCTTTCAAGTTCAAATTGTGGACAACTTGATACTTGATTATTCTTGGTAAATTCTGATGCGTAATTGATTGACCACAATATGTCTTCATCCTTTTGATTTATTTTCCTCCTTATTTGGATTGGAATAGCTTTGGTACTGGGTTACTTTTGGCAAGTTATGATAATGCAATCAGTTACTCATTAAATCTCTCATCCTTTATTGATTTTTCTTCCTTATATGGATCCGAATAATGTTGTACTTAGACAATTATGGTATAATGTTGACTAGATCTTCACCTAATTGACTTACTTGCTTGGCTTTGGAAAAGTTTGTGGTAAATTCACAAATTTATTATGCAATAAAATGGGACTGATTTCTTTCGAAAAGGAAGGTATATTTCTTTGCTCGTTTTATTATGAAATAGCTCTAGTACTCACGTATTTATGGTAAACTTAGTATGATTCTCTACTCCTAATTAATTCTATCAATCTGTTTAAGGAAAACTCTTTTAATTGATTTTTTGAAATTATTTTCTTTCCTTATTTTATTTACAATTCACCTACTATATAAACAGTCCCACCCCTTTATTATTAGGCAGACCTTTACATATACTACTCTTATATTTTAAAGTTTCTCTGCTTGGCTGACAAGTGGAACGATTGCTAAGTGTTGGACTTTGAAATATTTCCTATTGTTTGCGGCTAATTGGTTAGTTCCTATCGAAGTAACCTTCAATTCGTATGTATGATTCTCTGTAGTTTAGGATGCATTTTCTAGTTTATCTATGTTATTTGTGAAAAACTCTTGACATATATATGTATAAAACATTGAGTCGATAGACAGCCTACCTATAGAATTTATGAATAAGCTTTGCTCCTTGTTTGCTTGATCTGTTTTTCTCCTTTTTATGCCATAGTCATGAACCAATGTTACTTGTAAAAAGATTGCACTTCTTGGTAGCATGTTGGTTGTTCGTTGGTTTATATGATTATATTGGGTTCTATCCTGGTTTGTTTTCGTGGTATTTTGTGGGAAACGGAGGCCCTAAAGCACCCCTATTCCCTGACATAAACACTGCCTAGGATCCTTGAGACTTTCAGTAACTCTGACATGTCAGGGGAAATCTTATGGGTTGTAATAGGTCCCTTCGAATCCTATGTTTACATGGTTGACAAGTTTTCTTGCAGTGAAGAGTTGCCCGGGACTTGGGAGTCTCCAAAGCTTGGATTTTTTTTAATTTTTATTTTTATTTATCATTCATTCATTTGGTCTGTAAATTTATTGTATAAACTTCGATAATAAATGAAATTTAGGGGACTGCTATGGGGGAGGGGCAAACTACGTGCTACCTGTTCTATTTACTTGAAAACGTAGAAAGCATGACTATAGGATTTAAATAGATTTCCATCATATGGAATTAATTATCGTGCTTGCAAGATTAAATAAATCTTGTGGCTTGTTTGAGTATAATAATGCGTAGATATCATGTCTATAGGACTTCGAAATATTTCTGGTGTTATTTTTAAAATAGTTACATTCAAAAACCATGTTTAAAGAATTTGTTTTTTAAATTACTCACAAACGTGCAACCAGTACGTATTGAGGCCTCGACTGTTTAAGTTTAATTCAATCTGCCATTTAGAATCATGTATTAGGCTTTAAATCGGTTCCAGCATGTTTTAATCTGGTTGTTCACTTGATCAGTATGCATAGCGGTTTAACTAATTTCTCCACGTCCGACATTTATGAACTAGATAATGTCTATAGGATTCAAGTCAAACTCACTATTTTAATCAGAAATTATGCCTAAATTAAAACCTGTTTCAGCATATTAAATTATTTGACTATCAGTTTTAGCATGTTTAAACTTGTTTCAGCATATTAAGTTACTTTTTTATCAATTTCAGCATGATTAAATCAGTATTCGCTTATCAAACTAGAAAGCATGTCTATAGGATCCAGCATATTAAATTAAAAAACCTTGCCTATAAGTTTAATCTAGTTTTAGCATATAATTTAATTAGCCATTACGTCTATAGCTTTAAAACAATTTCAGCATGTTAAAATAACCAACTTGTTTGTAGGATTAAATTTGTTTTTCGCGTGTTAAAATAATTAGACACTTCGCTTACATGACTTAAATAATAAATTTTTTGCATATTTGTATTATTAGAAATCATGTTCACGGGTTTAATAAAAGTGCGTAATTCTTGAAGCATGTTAATTTTTTAATCAAATGAGAGGCTTATTTGAGACTGTTTATGTGTTACATATTTTTTTATAGTCCTGGTATGTTTTTGTTTGACGCTTAATCCCGTGTATAATTAATAAACCTTAAGATTTTATTCGTCTAGACCCATATCCAGAATAGTAAGTCCAACGCCTCTTGGACATTAAGTCGGGACGGGTAGGCATATTAAGTTACGTTAGATTTTTCATTTCTTTAGTGCGCTTTTAGGTTTAATAACAACTATAATAACCAACCTAGGCGGGTAGTCGGAGATGATAGTATGTGCTCGCTGATTAATACGAGCAATCCTTTAGTGGGTTGTGAAGTATTAATTTATGTTGCATGGGGTGATCATTTAGGATAAAAAAATCCTCCTTCCCCCAACTTGTTTTCCTCCTACGTAGGGAGTAATCTACATGATACACTTATACTCGATAGTCATTGCACTTTGACTAAGTGGTATTTTAAGACTTCGCACGAGGTTGAGTGATCACTCCCCGAACGTATAGACTTTATAGTCTTATTTAATTATTGCATTATCTTATGCTTGGGGTAGTTAATTAAATCATTTAGTAATTAGATTATCTTCTCTATATCATTGTGTCAATTCTGTCTTTTCACTTATCTGATCTTGTTTATTTATTTGTTTACATGCGTAATCCTCCTTCACTTAGATTTATAGGTAATAAATTTGTTTTAATTTATTTGCTTGTTTTAAAATAAAGTTTATTTGCCTAATCACGTAGTCTTTTAAGTTTAATAATCAACCGACCTTTTGTTTATCATAAATCTCCCACATAAATAACGAATTTGGTAGGGACCCACATTTGTGGACCTCGAAAGGTGCCTAACACCTTTTTTTAGAGGTAATTTGAACCCTAACGCAATTTTTGGTGATATAGATCTTAAATTAATTTAGTCATAGTTAGTGTAGAATGGTTCCCTAATGCACCTTAATTCATTAGGTGGCGACTCTTCACGCTCTTTTTATCCTACAAAAAAGAGTTGTCACGTCAATGGTCTGCTTTTCACGAGAAAAATGGGGCCTGACACCAGCCATCATAAGCAAAAGGAGAGGAAGACTAAGCCTAGTTGGTCTTCAGTAGTGTATTTCTATGGTTGATAAAGGTACGCTCCCTCTTTTTCGTGTATTATACTACTTTATAGGTGTTCTTGATTTATGTGAATCTATAATTGTGTTTCTCGATTTATTTTACTTCGTATATAATACTATTAAAGATTCACATATATCAAGAACACCTATAAAGTAGTATAATATGCGAAAAGAAGGTGCGTACCTTTGTCAGCCATAGCAATGCACTACTGAAGACGAACTAGGCTTAGTCTTCCTTTCCTTTGGCTTATGACAGCCGAGACGTTATGGGAATAGGTTTTAGGTTAAGCCAGGAGAGGGGACCTAGCCTCATATTTATAGGCTTAAAATCCTTAACCTAGTGTGCCTCCTCATTATGGGCTCACTGGTATTCAACATGCCTATATTATTTCCATGCCACGTCTATTACATGAAATAGAACAATCCCATATGGAATCCACATAAATACATGGCATGTGTCTTATCCACCAACTGTAAACATTCAACCCATTTTACTAAAACGTAAGAATAAGTTAATTTTAAGTCCACATTTATAAAATAATTCTTACATTCTCCCACTTAGACAACATTAACTCAACTATAAAATTTTTGAAAAAATTATTTTATAAAATTGACTTTCGGGCTGAATAGATAGTGGCCATAAACATATAGTGGTGGAACGTTATTTTCAACATGGTCTAGTCAAGCAAAACCATCCATACAATGTATTAGTACCTGCATCAATCAACAACACAAGACCAGTCCACATAATTACTAACATTAATGTTCTATAGATATAAACCCAAAAGGTGTGGTAGTGTAGCAAGAAATAGCCAACATGGAATCCAAATCGAGGTCATTTCATTGTCAGTCCTTCAAATGATTTTTCATTAGAACATGTACGCTTTAAATCAACATCTATACTATAGAAAGACCATCACCGTGATTGTTTGTTACAACATGTGTGAGCACTAAAACAACAAGTGCTCCACCAGAAAATCTTGATTTTCAAGGCTCAACATGTGCAAAATTATATTTTACAACAACCAGGAAAATCCACAAGATAGAATTATATACTGTGTATGTCTCTAATAAAATCCAACAAAAAACAACAACATGATCTTGAGACATAACCAACGCATAAGATGATAAGTCTTCAGATAATAAAACAATATTAAAATATGCACAATGATAATCAACAACATATATGATAGCAAAAATCTACCTTACCAGCATATCAATCACAACTACATAGAATCAATGTCAACCTAACACTACCTTACCCGTCCATATTATTGTCCCCACAACAACCACAACCTAGGTCATACATCACATCAGAACACAAAATATGGCTAAATAGAAAATACACATGATATGAATACAATGTAATACAAAGAAATACATAAGTCACATCCTGCTGGAAACATTCACGGCCTTACATACTAACAAAGGACATGTAACGACTGAGTCCATCATTCTGGGTAAGCCATTTACCAAGTTTTGGGGTAGAAAACTTTCGAGTTTGGGAGTTAGAAATTTTGGGCTAGGCTAGTCTCACACAGTTTCTGAGCGAGGTATGGTCTAGGGAAATTCGGGAGAGGTAATGTATCTTGTGTTGATCTAGTTTTTTTGTTATCTAAGACATTAAGGAGTCTGGGGGACTTTTCAAAAATAAATTCGGGTAAGTAGAACTCTCGGTAATAAGGTTGATGTGAAGGTGTTGTTCAGGAACGTCAGAATTTAAAGTGCGTTGTAAAATGGACCTTTTTGGGGGATTTTCTGAGGTTCTGTCTTATTTCAATCACTATAGAAGTTGACACAGTTCTACAACGACTACCTCTATAGCAGAGAAATTTCTGCTATAGCAGAAGTCAACATCAGTCAGCATGGCCATAGCTATTGGTTCTGCTATGGCAGCACCGCTATAGCAGTGTACGGACTGCTATAGCAAACTAAGTCGGGATTAATGCTAAAACTTCTCCGAAAATATTTAGAATTTCTGAAGAACATTTTGGGGAAGGGCATAGATGAAGGGATGCAATTTTTAGTGAATTTCCACCAAACTCCATCGAAAAGGTAAGGTTTTCATTCCCCGTATAAGTATTTTGATTCTCATACCTTAGAAACTAAAATCTCGGGCTTGGGGAACTTTTGAAATATCCTAGTATGGTAGAATATGGTGGAAAAGGGAGATTAGAAACTAAAATCTCGGGTATAGAATTCTTGGGTTATACTTATTATTGTTCTTTCATGATTAAAACACCACTATTCGCTAAATGTAAATGTAAAAATGGTAGTTTCTAGGTGAATTGATGGTGGTAAATCCCTGGGATGGGTGGAATGATCATAGGTTAGCCTGAGGTTCAGGATTTTGCATAATCCGAGTAAATTTTAAGCCATTGGACTGATTTTAGTATATTGTGTACTTATTTTTGGACCAAGAGCAACAAAAAGCTTCTGAAAATGGGAAGGCTCTGGTCCATTAAAGTTCAGGCTATTCGATGTAGGTGATGGTTATTGTCCTACCAAATGCAATGTATATACATGTAACCGAACTTAGTGATGTACGTGCTTGCATGCTTAGGGGATAAAGTTATGAATGTCCAAGTATTTGGGGTGTCAGTTATGTGAAATGAACTTAATTATTGCTTGATGGTTTTGCAAGTGTGTTTTTATTCACTTACTTATTGCTTGATGGTTTTGCAAGTGTGTTTTTATTCACTAAATCATTGATTGTTGGTTTGTGTGACATTCGGTTGGCTAGGGTACCATGCCTTATACGGGATACTAACGGTTGGCTCGGGTACCATGCCTACTACAAGTTCTATATCAGTTGGCTCGGGTACCACATCTGGTACAAGTTCTATATCAGTTGGCTCGGGTACCACATCTGGTACAAGTTTAATTATGCATTGTTGATTGTGTTTGTCAATGGTTCCATGAGTGGACCGGGTTGATTGTTGAATCTTTGATTGATTATATTGGTCTCTGAGAGGCCGGGTTATTATACTTGAATATGGGGATGGTCTTGGGATGGATTGTGCATTGGATGTTAACACTTAGATGTTCATCTAGGGACCCTAAGTTGGTTCAGGTGATGTAAAAATGGTAAATTGTTATTGTTATTGCTTATTGTTTAAATGGTTATAGAACATATTCATACGATTGATAAGTTAGAAGATAGACTGAGAGTTTGGAAATATATTACTGGTTGTTTTTACATGTTGTACTACTTACTCAGTTTTGGTTTATTGTTTATTGGAGTTGGCCGATGATCCCACCAGTACACAACGGTTGTGTACTAATTCTGCACTTGTTTATTTTTTATGAGTACAGGACATCTTCCGATGGCTTCTACGCGACCTCAGATATAGTCCCAGCGATTCCAGATTTCAAAGATGAGCTGCTTCTGTCGGAATACCTTGTTTTCTTCCAGTTTAGTTATAGTCCATCTGTTCCGGACTTAAACTCTTGTTATTTTTGGGGTTGCATCCCCATTTTTAGACATTTGGTAGATTGTTTTGGTATGATGACTTTCAATTTGTAGGGGTAATTTCCGTAGGATATTGTTAGTTTTTGGGTTTAGATGTGAATGCTAGTTTATCTTTAATGCAAATTGGTTTTAAGCTATTAGACTTTACTAAGTGTTGGTTTGATATTCGTTCGCTCAGCTGGGGGTTTCGGGTGGGTGCCACTCACAATGGGTTGGGTTGTAACAAAGATGGTATCAGATCCCTAGGTTCATTGATCTCATCATACCAAAATGGGATTAGTAGAGTCTTGCGAAATGGTACGGAGACATCTATACTTTTCTTTGAGAGGATATAGGACTTTAGGAAACTATATCATCTTTATTCCTTCGTTCTATAACTCTATTCCAATTGGTATCTGGTGATACCAATTAGTATTTAACTTCTTTCACTCTTTTGTTCGCAGATGGTGAATACCAAACGTAATGGAGCGAGAGCGGAGGTTCCAGTAGCAGGACTAGTAGCTAGGGGGCGAGGAAGTGGCAAGGGCAGGGGCATAAGAAGTGCAGCACCCGCTGGGGGTGAAGCTCAGGCAGCTGCTGGACCAACAGAAGTGACCCCTCCCTTACCCTAGGATCCTATTGAGGATGGAGTTGAGGTTGTTCTTAAGGAGGGTGAGGAACATGAGGAGGCGACACCGGCCGGTGGTGCATGTCTTCCCCTATAACACTGAGGCATTTCAGCAAGTGTGAAATTTTTTGAGTGGGTTGGTTGGTGCTGGAGCTACCACCATGGGTACTGTAGATCAGGTTCCAAGTACCCAGCCAGTGGTTACAGTGGATCCTAGGATAGATGCAGCGTCAGATACTGATGACTTCTTCCATCCGATGCTAGGTCTAGTTATGACTAGGAATGAACATGAGATGCTGACTAAGTTCTTGAAACTGAAACCTCCTATATTTCAAGGTACTGAGAAGATGATGCTTATGAGTTCATTCTTGATTGTTATGAGGGGATGCATAAGCAGGGCATTATGCAGCTGCATGGGGTAGATTTCGTCACCTTTCAGCTTCAGGGTGATGCTAAGTAGTGGTGGAGGTCTCATGTAGAGTGTCGGCCACCAACTTTGCCTTCGCTGACCTGGGCATAATTTCATGCCCTTTTCTTAGAGAAGTATGTGCCCCACACCTTGAGGGATCACAAAAGAGATGAGTTTGGGTACGGAAGAGGAGAGGATTTGTCTATTTGTGAAGGTCCTGAATATTGAGTTGCAGGTGTTGTCTCTGCATATGACCTCAATAAGAAAAAATTTTAACGAGGTGACAGATTACGTGAAGAAATTAGAGGGTGTCAGGCTAAGGTGTTAGCCAAGAAGTTCTGAAATGAAGGTAATTATAGTGGTTCATACTCCAGGGGTCACAACCAGCAGGTGTATTCTGATCGTCCTATTCAGTCAGCCATGCCAGCTTCTACAGGTGGTCGTCCAGGAGCCAGTCAGTTTTCATCTCCTAGAGGCCAGGAGGCTTCTTATACTTCTACTAGCAGGCCTACTCTTGACCGCAGATACTTTCATTGTAGTGATCCAGGTCACTTAAAGAGGGAATTCCCTCACAGATAGGCAGGTAATCATACACAGCAACAGCCAAAGGCTATGGTTCCAGCAGGTAGAGGTGGTTATGCTAGAGGTCATCCATAGAGTGGACGAAGTAACTTTCAGGGAGGCTGAGGAAACCAAGGAAATGGTAGCACGGACAGGGGGTGGTGCAGCCAGCCAGGGAAGTTGCTTGGATTGATGACCGGGCCCATTGTTATGCATTCCCAGGGAAGCTGAGGCTGAGGCATCAGATGCGGTGATCACATGTACTATTCTCTCTGTGACAGGATGACCTCTGTGCTATTTGACACATGTTCTACTTATTCATATGTTTCTGTGAAATTTTCTTTGGGTTTAGATTTGTTTTGTGATGTCCTCTATTCCCCTATTCATGTTTCTACCCCGGTTAGAGAGTCTGTGATAGCAAGCCATGTTTATCGTACCTGTCCAGTGGTGTTTGTGGGGTTGTAGACTTGGGTAAATTTGGTTATTCTGAATATGTTAGATTTGGATGTTATTTTGGGTATGACCTAGTTGTCTCCATATCATGTTGTGTTGGATTGTAACTCTAAGATGTGACTCTAGAGATTCTAGGTAAGGATAGGCTAGAGTGGGAAGGTGTGTACAGGCCTAAGCTGGCTAAAATCATATCATTTGTTTAGGATAAGAAGTTAGTGGAAAGAGTTTGTTTGGCCTTCTTGGCTCATCTCTGGGATGATAGTGTGGAGTCCCCTTCTATTGAGTCAGTTCTGGTAGTTTTCGAGTTTTAGGAGGGTTTTTTGATAGATTTGCCTGGCATGCTGATAAGTCGGTAATCTACCAACTTATTTAGCCTTTATCCATGAATTATTGCTATGTTTTGAATAGATTTAGAGGTTCTTATACCCTTTATTGATATCTATGAGGTATTTGTGATCAAAGATAGAAAACAAGGAAATGGACGTAAAAAGAGCTTAAAAGGAGTGAAGTGTGAAGTGATCAAAAAAAGACAAAGAATCTACCCTGAGATGCGGCACTTGTGCGACACGCACAAGCTGTGGTGCGTTCTGCACCTCCCATTTCATGAAGCTTAGGATTTCCTGAAGGATCTGTCATGTGGTACGGTCATTGTGCAATGCGCACAACCCATGATATGAACTGCACCCACTTCGAATGACGTCTCCCAAGTCGGCTGAGTCACTGGTTCAAATGAAGAAGGTGTGTGACGCGCACATCACGACATGCAAACCGTATGTCATGCCGCACACCACCCGAATGGCAATTTTGTCTAGAAAATTAGTGACGTTTTAAGGAAGTATAAAAGGACAATTTAGGCACAATTGTAAATAACATTCTTCAGTCCTAAATATTCTGAAGAGCTTTTACCTTTGAGAACAAGTTTTCCTCTCCAAGGAGAAGAAGGTTTCAATCTATTCTCTCTTCTAAACCTTGGTTAACCATTTGTGCACTCAAATTGAGCTTAGAACTTGAGATTAAGATTGAATGAAGAGGATTGTGACTTACCTATTTGGTATATCTCTCTCCTTTATTATGAGTGGCTAATTTCATTTGTATAGGGACGTGTTGATAATGGGTTCTTGACAAATGGGTGTGGGTATTGTTAATTCTCGCTTATAATTGCTTATTTGACATAGGTCTAGTAGTTTCACCAAGTTTTAATCTTAAAATTTGTGATTGCAAACAGTAATTTTCATTACTTGACTATGTTATTGCTTAAAAGAGAATTTCATGGTTTTAGATGTGATATTACTAGTGGGAACTTGGGACTCCATTCAGATTTGAGGCTAGAAATAGCTCATATCAACGGAATCACCCACTTAAGGGTCTAAGCTAGAGATAGTGTGACCTCCCAAAGCTAGATATTGGTTGCTTGTTGATTTAACCGATGATGCTCTTACTGGGATTATCGTATATATGGTTGTTGATCGAGAGATAATAAACCATACTCATGACCAATGCTACTTGTGTCAATAAGTGAGAATAAGTGTGAATTGATAGTCACCCTATCCCATATTAAAGCCCCATTAGATTCACATTCCTAGTCACCCACTCAATTTGGTACACCCGCTTTACTCATTTTCTTTAATTTGAATTGTGATTATAGTGAAAGAATACCAATTCCCCCAACCTTTTACTTTTGTGTTTTAAGCATTTGAACATATTTTGATACAATCTTCATATAGATAGCATCAAGTCTTTGTGGGTATGACCCCGTGACCTGTTGGGTACTTATAAATATGTTTGGCTTGACGATCGTCGTGCCTCCATACTTGGGGAGTATGATTTGAGCATTTATCGCATGCCTCCGAATAGAGACATTGAATTTTGTATAGACTTAGAGCTAGGCACTCGCCCAATTTCTATTCTTTTTTATCGTATGGCTCCAGCAGAGTTGAGGGAACTTAAGACTCATCTACACGAACTCTTAGATAAAGGCTTTATTCATATCAGTGCTTCACCTTGGGGTGCTCCGGTGTTTATTATGAAAAAGAAAGATGGTAGTATGAGGATGTGTATAGACTACATGCAACTGAACAAGGTCACCATCTGAAACAAGTATCCTTTACTTTGCATAGATGACCTCTTTGACCAGTTGCAGGGTGTTTCCGTGTTTTCAAAAATTAACTTAAGGTCAGGGTATTATCAGTTAAAGATTAGGCCTGAGGACATCTCTAAGATGACATTCTGGACTCGGTATGGACATTATGAGTTCCTGGTAATATCATTTGGGTTGACCAATGCACCGGTGGCATTCATGAGTTTAATGAATGAGGTATCCAAATCATATCTGAATTCGTTCGTCATTGTGTTTATAGATGACATTCTGATTTACTCCAAGAGTAGGGAAAAACATACTGAGCATCTTCGCATTGTTTTGGATATTTTGAGACATCATAAATAATATGCCAAGTTTTCCTAGTATGAATTTTAGTTGACTTCAGTCGCCTTGTTATGGCATGTGGTGCCAGAAAAGAGGGTGATGGTGGATCCCCAAAAGATTAAGGCAATTAAGAGTTGGGTCTAACCTAGCTCTATAACTGAGGTTAGGAGTTTTGTGGGGATTACGGGCTACTATCGCAAGTTCATCAAGGACTTTGCATCCATTGCCACTCACTTAACGAGATTGACTCAGAAGGAGGTACCATTTGTGTAGTCCAACAAGTGTGAGGAGAGCTTCAAAAAGCTTAAGACACTTCTCACTACAACTCTTATCTTATCACTACTGGTTGAAGGTAATGATTTCATTGTGTATTGTGATGCTTCACATTTGGGTTTGGGTGTTGTGTTGATGTACGACAAGAATGTGATAACTTATGCTTCAAGGCAGTTGAAGCCCCGTGAGAAGAACTACCTAACTTACGACTTGGAGTTGGTAGCGGTGGTCTTTGTGCTAATGATTTAGAAAGAGTACCTTTATGGTGTCAAGTGTGAGGTATTGTAATGACCGAGTCCATCATTATGGGTAAACCTTTCATGCCAAGTTTTGGGTTAGAAAACTTTCGGGTTTGGGAGTTGGAAATTTTGGGCTAGGCTAGTCCCAGTCTATTTCTGAGCAAGGTATGGTCTAGGGTAATGTAGGTGAGGATTGTGTAACGTGTCTTGTATTGAGCTAGTTTTTCCATTAGCTAAGACATCAAGGATTCCAGGGGACTTTTCGGAAATGAATTTGGGTAAGTAGAACTCTTGGTATTGAGGTTGACGTGAAAGGGTTGTTCCGAAATGTCATGATTTTAGGTGTGTTGTAAAATGAGCACTTTTGAGGGATTTTTGGAGTTTATGTCCCGTGTCAACCACTAAAGTGGTTGACACTATGCTATCGCGTCCATCGCTATAGCAGAATAATTCCCTCTATAGAGAAAGTCAATATCGGTCAGCACCACCTTAGCGGTCGATTCTACTATGGTGGCACTGCTATAGCAGTGTACGTACCGCTATAGCAGAATAAGTCAGGTTTAATGGCCAAGATTATGACACAAATTGACTTGATGGCCAAGCATGTAATGGGAGTAGGTGGTGCAAAAGTGGTAAATGTTGTGAGTACACCGGAAATCAAAGCGAGTGACGATGAGCTAATGACAGTTGTCGATGGTAAACTTTGCTTTGTGTCAGTGGGTTCTTGTCCTGGATATTATCGCCCGAGGGAGGAGAACCAGGGTTGGATAAGAGATAAAGAAAAGGTTGAAAATTAGATGGATAGAGACAAAGATGGTGATCATTTCAATCATCGGAGCTCAAATTCCTATATACCTCTGAACAAAGTGGACTCTCTATACCAACCGGGAACAAGAAACCCCGGTCATTCTAAGCTAGAGGACATGTTGTCCTTGGTGATCAAGAAGGTGGATATGACAAATACTAGAGTGAGTGAGCTAAAGAGTGAAGTTTCAACACTTCATCAAACCGTGAGCTCTCACTCAGCCTCGATCAAGCATCTTGAGGCCCAAATGAACCACCTCTCAAGCCAGATGAACCTGATGATAAAGGGGTCGCTGCCCAGTGATACCATCACTAATCCAAAGAATGAGTGATTTGAGCTAGCATCATCGAGCCGCAACATTAAATCAAGCGTTGCTTGGGAGGCAACCCATGTTTCCTTACTTTATTTTTTGTTATCTTTTGTTGTTTTTGGTGTGTTTGTAGGGAATGCATGGAGTAGAAACATGGACAAGTGAAAACATGGGTTGTGCGGAGGACTGTGCGGATCGCACAAGCAATTGTGCGTGTCACACAGCTCATCGCATGCCAAAATAGAGTGCCCGGAAGAAAGTTGAAAAATTGAAGGTGTCACGCGCTAGGCCGTGTGGTCTGCACGAGCCAAGTGTGTGTCGCACCTCCATCGCATAGCAAACCAGAAGCCTAGGCAAACCAAGGGGAGAAAAAGGTGATATGCAAAATGATATGCGGTTCACACAAGGGCTTGTGCGAATTGCACGTCATGGCGCACAAAAGGTAAATTTTAATTTTAATTGACCTAACCCATTGACTGACCCAACCCGGAGATGACCCATCTCCCTTTTCTTCTTCTTTTTTCTTCTTAAAACCTCCTCCTTCACCACCTTCACCATATTTTCTCTCTAACTTCTCAATTTCTCTCTCAAAATTCTCTCTAAATCCCTCAAACTTCCCCAAAATCTTCTCCTCCTCTCATCCAAACATCTCCATCGCTCTGCCACTATCGTCGCCGCTAGTCTCTCCGGGCAAGCCAAGTAGGTCACCATTGTTACACTACAAAAAGTTTCAGTTTTCACTCTTCTCAATCTAATCTTCACTTGTGGTAAGTTCTCCAACGTTAAATACTAGTTGTTATGAAGGTTGGGAACTCATATTGTGAAGCATGCTTAGTAGAATTTCCATGTTGATTTTTGGTGAGATCCGAAAATTTTGGGTCCCCAATTTTGAGTTGTATTGAAAATTTTGCTTATTGTCAACTAGGTAGAACTTGAATTTTGTTAATGCATGTTGATTGGTAGTGAATTTTGGCCTTGAAATATGTGTTTGGGGTGAAGTCTGAGTAACCCACTTGTGATTTACGAATGGTTTGGCCCGATGATAGATTGGGTGACATCATTCTTAAGGTCAAACCATCGTTAGTCATGAGATTTGGTTGAAAATCGATTATTGAGGCTGAATTTTTGCTAATTGTATACCCATGATTCCTTGTTGAAAATTTTCTTTGGGTGTATGATCTTGTGAAAGGAGGGGTTAATTGTTGCTAAAATTTGTTGGTTCCCATTATTGTAAGTAGGGGCTTGATGTTCCCAATGATAGATGTGGTAACGTCCATCTTAAGGGAAGTCCTTAAGTTCTTTGCTTGCTTGTGGTTGTTGTTAATGGAAATCAGGAGAAGTCTGAGTACCCAGAAGTTGTGGTCAGAATATCCCTTGCCTCCCTTATTTAATATTGTTGGTTTGTTGCGTGGTGCCAAGTGCCTAAGTACATCTTGCTTTACAGATCACATGCGTAACTTACAAGAACACAAGAAACCAAAAATTCCAGTTGTACCTTTGTGCGTTTCGCATGTGATGCATAGATCTTGATGTACGGGTCGCACAAAGCATCACACTATGCTATAAAAGATAACCAGTTCACTGTTTCGAGGGGCGAAGCATAGTGCGATGTGCACTTCTATTGGTGCGGACTGCACCAGCTTCGCACCTCAACGGAAAAATCCATGTAGGATTATGTTAGCTCGCGAAATAGCACATGCGATGCACACTTATTCTAGTGTATTTCTCATGTGGTCTGCACAAGCCATCAGTCACCTACCTTGTTTTTCTAGTCCGTTGCATTCCAACCTTTTTAGTTTGTTAACTTACTTTTAGATTTTTGTTTGGTTTTGGCTCACAATCTCTGGATGCAGAACATGTCTTCTAGCAGGAAAAAATATGGGAGGCCAACGAAGGAAACTGTCTGCCGCAGAAGAAGCTAGGCTTCGATTCAGGGTGGAAGTCATGAAAGCCTATTATAAGTGGGACAAGAACAGAACCTTCAACGTGGAGCAGAGTTTTACACTGGGGGAAGTTGGGGATGAGCTGCCCAACTTGCACCATCAATTTGCCTACTGAAAGTGGCAGCCATTCTAAGATGTGTCTGGTGGGTATTATGAGGAGATACTTAGAGAATTCTTTGCGGTCTATCAAGCCACACAAGATTCCAAGGGCTACAAAGGGAACAAGGATAAGTTCCCTAACTTGGATTCAGTTGTCGTTCGGGGCAAGAAAGTTTCTGTCACTCCTGCTACCATTAATGCCATTTATTGGGGTCACACAATAACACCTGCCCCAACACTCTTAGCTAGGTTGGCTACGGAGCCAAAGCCTTATCGTGAGACAGCCCATGTCATTACTCAGGGTGTCCCTATTTGGTCAACTATGGAGGGAGACATTCCAAGGAAGTCCCTGATCTTCGAAGCTCATCTTTGGTATGATCTTGTTCACAATCGCTTCTTGCCTTCCCAAAATGATCAAAAAATAACTCAAGATGGGTCCATTCTAAATGCAGCTATTATGACGGGGGAGCCTATTAATTTTTTAGAGTTAGCAGCTATGGGGATAAGGAGAAAAGCTCATCGAGAAAGTGATTATTTCCCCTTTTTGATGCTGATTACTAAGCTTTGTGCTAAGGCTGATGTCCCCACCCTAAGTTGTGATAAGTTCACTCATGCTATTGGAGTTATCGACCTTGACAAGAAAACAGATAGGGACACCCCCAGGTTTAAGAGGCAAAGGACTGAGTAGTTGGGGGAAGTTGATAGTGATGAGCTTGATGCAGGAGTAGATGCTTCATCTCCATCCCGGGCTACTTCTGAGGCACATACACATGCCCCATCTCCCTTGATGACCAAAAGTCTCCTTCAATACATGGTGGAAAAAACTCATAGCCATGAGCTACATCTTGCTAACCTAGTTACTAAATTACCCGGTATGATAAACAGAGTTGTCAAGACTGCAGTGCAAGGGGTAGTGGATAGCTTGAACACACTATGCAAGAGGGTAGATTTCATTGAAGGGGTGATAACAACACTTCGGGAAGATGTTGGCAAGGCCAAAGGTAAAGCTCTAGTAGTAGAAACATATTTTACCACCTTGCGTCCACCTCGTTCCATTCCCAGCCCCTCGGACGACTTGTTTGCAGCCTATGCAGATGATGATGATGTGCAACCTAGAAATGTGGATCATGAGTTGGATTATAATCAGAATCCTGACTTTCATAGGGTTCTCATAGACTCCACACGTACTACATACTCCCAAAAGGGTGGTGCTGGCGCAAGTGGAAGAACCTCAGATGAGGAGACAGTTGCAAATGATGATGATGATAAGTCCTAGTCCTCAAAGAGTTCCACCTTCTTTCCCTTGAGCTATTAGCATTGAGGGTAATGCTCCATTTATGGGGAGGGGGTGGCTTTACCTGCTTTTTATTGGGTGCCTGTGATTGGGCTTGAGATATTATTTTTATTTCCCCTTGTTGACATTTTAGTTCTGCTATATTTGATTTGGCCCTTCTCTGGCATATTTTGGATGATTGTGATGCTTATTGCCCTTGCCGAGCCTTTAGATTATGTTAGTTTAATTTTGAGCTTATTATTGGGCCCTCGGCGGTCTTGATTTTTGGTTATTGAGATTGTGTTTCCGGGTTGATCTTACACGCCCCATTGTCTTACTACCCGTGCTTTGCAAATGCACTAAAGGCCTATTCCGAGGCTTGTTCTTAATGAATCATGAGCGCACAATTTGGATATCTCCTTGTTAATAGTAATTTAGCAATAAACTCTAAGGGTTTTCTTAATACCACGGTTCTTCCCAAGGAGTAAATTTTTTTATTATTTTCTTTTTCTTTTCTTTTATTATTTTGTCGAACCGGGTTGGTGTTTCCCTATGATTGATTGAGAGGCGACTTTTTTAAGAGAAAATGCCAAGTTTTATTTTAAAATTGAGTCCGTAGTTGCTTGTCTTGAAATGGCCCACCAAAAATTTTCTTGGCATATTGTTTTCGAAAATAAAAAGAAGAAGGGAAATGAATTTTTGAGGAAAAGCATTCTCTTATCATGACGTGCACACTCTCGCTTTGACTTGATTGGCTCACAAACGAGTGTGTAATGAACTCGGAATAGCTTATCAAAAATCATTTGGCCCTATTGATTTTGACACTAATGAAAGAAGTCTTGTGTCATGATGCCTTGTGTGGTGAAGCTTTACCTTGATTCTCATGCATACATGTCATCTAGAACTTGCCCCGAATGTGATTCAAGGCAAAATTCTAGGTGTGACCGAGCTTGGAATATGACCTTAGGCCCTTTTTGATAGCCACTTCACCCAATGACTTCCCATGAAATCAATCCTAGTAACCCCCTTTGAGCTTGTAACCGTTATTTGGCACCTTATTAACACCTTGACCTTTTTGAATCTCTATCTTGGAACCCATCCTCCCTAATTTCTTGAAAGTGAAATATAGGCTAAAGTCTAAGTTTGGGGTGTATGTGATCAAATGAAGAGAAGAAAAGGAATGCACTTCGAATGCAAGGTAGCACCTTAGGTTTGAATTTAAAATTGCTCCAAAGTCAATCCAATGAGCAAAAATGAAAAGCAAAAATAGGTGCTACAAAATGAAGGCGATACAAGGAGTCGAATGATCATGATTGAAACGGAGAAGCTTGGGTTGTGTGAGGGAGAAATAAGGTGAAGTTGATTGAAAATGTGAGCGTTGTTCAAAATGAGAACAAAGATAATTAGGGAGGTGTAGTCACTTGAACCAAATGAAATCCTCACCTTAGCCCTAGCCAACATCGTAACTCGTAAGTCCTTGGTGATTCCGAGTTTGGCTACCCTACATTAGTAGCGATTTACATGAAGGGCAAGCCTATGGTTCGACGTATGTGCACTTGAACTTCTTTGAGAGAGTGAGAATCTTCTTGGTTCTCCTATAATCCCGTTGTTTTGTGAACTGAATGATTGTGAGTGGGATTCTATCTTGTGGTGAGTGGCATCATTCAATCGAATTGAATCATGAAGTCTCTATTTCAATTGTGAGGAATGAATAAGACAAGTTATGTGGCAAATCTCGAGGCAAACCTTGATGGTTCATGCCAATGACTTGAGAAGCTTAAATGTCCTGTTTTGAATGAAAAAATTCCCTTGATTTTGAATGAGAAATCAAGTCCTTTAGGAAAAGATTTTGAGATGGCCAAATGCCTTGAGTTTGTGGTAGTTCAAATTGAGATGACCATCATAGTTGAGTCTTTTGTTTGAGTCTTTTGTTTATTCGTTTTCTTAATATTTAGTATAGATTATACAAGTCGTCCAATCCGTAGATGCTATTGAAACTTGGGTCTTCCCAAGGAATGTAACCCGGAAGCCACATCAAACTAAATTAGGTCAAAGCAAGTCACCCACACACAAGTCAGAGCGACTCTCAGTCGTCACCTCAGTCAACTACTAAAACACATAAGCACGAACAAGGAGTCATATCCCTCTTTTTTCAACTAAACAAACTCTTCCTTAGCATACACTGAACCTTACAAACTCCTTCTCAAATAAAACTTGGAACCATTCCCTTAGCTCCCACATATATGTTGTCAAAACTTAATAAGGCAGGAGAAGAATGGGTCAGATTCCCAATTTAACCAAAAAACTACAAGTACAACCCAACCACGAAGCTACAGTCAACACTTAGCCAAAAAGTCATAGTCGAAACTTAACCACAATGTTGCTATCAAAAGCTCAACTAGAGTACCACGATCAAAATTCATTCCAACTAGGACAGGGGAAAACAAATGAGACAACCCGACCAGACAAGAAACTGAAGAAAACCATGGGAAAAACTCATACACCTTCCAACCCCCTAAACCAACCAAACAAAGAGGGTCGACTCTAATCACCTGAGAAAAGAATAACCAATCAATGCTCGCTAGCATAACTGACACCTCTCAACTCAAGACAGAAGCTCAAACTCCAGCACAACCACCGATAACATGAAACCAACATAAGGACTTCTATAAAATGCTAGATAAGAGCCTAGGCAACAACCATATAGGACTGTTTAGAAATGGGAGACTCAACACAAGTCTAGAACCACAAAGAGCTGGAAATAAAACCAACCAGAAAAGAGACTAACAAGAACTACCCACGAGCCATAACTCTGGGTGAACACCTCACAAGGATAACTTGCCTTATCAACTACTAAAGAAACAACTACCAAGAGAAAAATGCATAGATACTACAACTCGTAGTCAAACAACTAAACAAGTAGCAGGTAGGCATATAAGCAAATAAATGATAGAAGGGATGGAATCGCATCGCGAATAGTACTATCACCAACCGAAGGTAACAAAAACCTTACCTGGAGCAACGGTATCAGGAACCTCTACCTCTGGCCTACCAAGAGGGGCATCAGACTGACAGGATCTAACTCTAGTCTGAGTAATCAAAGCTGAAGTCTCAACCATCCCTTGTCGGGGATAATCTCTAAAATAGTGACCAACTACTCCACAGCCGTAGCAACCCAAGGAAGCCTTGCCTTGATGCACAATGAATCTCGACTCTGGATGGATACTTGACCCACCTGGCTAAAAGCAACCTCTAACCATCCAAAGACCACCCCTACAACCCTGTACACTACCTCTCGCTGCAAGGGAACACCCCTATAACCCCCACTCTACCTCTAGCCGGTGGTACTGGAGCCTGGGAGATAACACCTACTGACCCTGCTAATTGGAAGGTGGGATTGTGGGACAATCCCTAGCAAAGTGCCCATGCTCATCGCACTGAAAGCAAATCCCACTAGGTATATACGGGCAAGAAGACCTCACAGAACCTGACCGGCCACCATGGCCTACACAACCTGAATGCAAACCTCAAAGAATTTGACATGTACCATATCTACTAATCTCAACATGCCCTGTACCACCACCCTCTGAAACCTGTGGAGCAACTAAAACTGGCCTTGTAGATAAGAAGCAATGGAATCTATCTCCGGTGGAGAATCCCCTATCTCAAGTCTGAGAACCTCGAAAACTGTCTTGGTGATGACATTTCTTAGCACTACCTCCATACGCCTCATGGCATAAACTCTCAACAGCTCAAGCATGGTCAACCACCTGAAGAAAAGTAGTCCCAACTATAACCAAGTGCTCAGTCACCAAACAGAGCGGTGAAATCAAACCTCCAACAAAGCTCTGAACCCTATCAAACTCTGAATGAACAGTCCTAGTAGTACGCCTAACCATCTCGTGAAATCTCGCCTCATATTCCAACACCAACATACAACCCTGCTGAAGAACTGGAAGCTCAACCCTAACTGAAGCATCACTCAAAGAACTAGGTACTGAAACACCCATCGAAGGACTCAAAGTCCTAACCACGGTGTCCTGAAGAACTAGGGTAGTTATGAATCTAATCGGAGGTTGGGATGGCCCCACACCCCCTACCTGATGCAATCTGCTCTTACTCTGAAGTCCTAGTGCTGACGGAAGCACTGAAGCAACAAGCACAGAAGCCTCGACATCACCCACTGTCGAACTCATCTTAGGCATCTGACTAGGCACATATAAGATAAAAGAGAAGTAATAAGCATAGTAAGAAAATAGTCACAGAAAGCAATGAAGAAGTACACAGAAGCTAGCACAAAAGGAAGACAACAGAAAACAACATACATGGCTAGCTACAGAATATATCTTACAAGCACAGGTGAAAGTAAGAAATGACGCACCTAGTATCTTCACAATAACAATATATATAAGAGGTTTCTAAAAGATAGGCGGTATACGGGTAACCTCAAGTAAAAAAAGGAAGGAGGAAATAGAAAACAATAGCACAAACACAAGAATGAGAACCAAGCCAAGATACAAGAACTACTTCCAATAGCCAAAACATAGTAAGAAATCAACCTAAGGAATAATAACTCGACTAAGCAATAACAAGCCTACCTATAGTCCCAACGGGCGTCCATAAACCCGAGGAACAAAAACAAGTGAAGACAAACCCTCCGACATCCCATACTACCAGAGCGTACACTCAGCAAACAACAAACAAGGGTAGAACCTCACAAAAATGAGTTGTATGATGCATGATGATGTCTAGATAGAACAGTAACTCTGTGTGTACCTCCCCCGACGCCTAGAGGGCCCAGCAGGTAGGTTCCATGGAAGGACACTGCCCATATACCTCAACTCTACCATATAACCTCTCCTCCGGCACATGCAGCCCAAAGCCCTTAGACGGGATCAGCAAGGTCCATGGAGGTCCTCGATCACATACTAAATCTCAATCTCAAAGCATCGTCCAGAGTGGGTCCGGATCTAAGCTGGTAGCTCAAAATATCTAATATACATGCCCAAACTCTGTCCAGGTCTAAAACAGTGAAATAAGTTTCAAAACCCCACCAAGGGTGCCCGGGCATAACCGGGTCTAAAACAGTAGTAAGACAGCTCTGGTGCTCGGTCCGATCGAGTTTAATATCATCCCAATTTAATAAAAAGCCAATCTAGCACTACGACCCTACCGAGTCTAGTAGTAGTAGTAAAATTATGATAAAACCACCTTCTAACTCTTTTACCCCAAGAAGATCCACAAAGTCATTTCCAAACTATTTCAAAGTCATTTTAGTCGAAAACAGGCCCCTCAGGCCATGCAAAGTTTAGAAAACCAGTACTAGTGGCCCGAAGCCCAAAACCATAATAAAATGTGCAAAAAATCCTTTTATATGCATGGAAATGACATGCTCAATCACAAATAGTATCCCAATGACTCACAATCAACCTATCGGCCCTACACTGGCTCCAATCACTCTACAATACAAATAATTAGCCTAGAATCGCGATAACGATGTTCAGGACTCACGGACACCCCTAGATAACCCACTATCTATGGTCTAGAGTCAATACAAGGCCACGCAGGACCACAAGGGTGATACTATTATTCTACGAAGAATACTACACACAATGGAGGAAAGAAACGAGGCAGACATGGAAAAGTGGTCAAGGTCTGTGGTGCCAAGCTAATAAAACCAACCCAAGGATGCCAATCAGTATAATTTTATCCTATATAGTCTAGAGAAGTTAGACTGTAACCTACCTGTCATCCGATGACAAGCTGCTGGAATGATGTTGTTCGAGCCCGAATCGCTCCGAGAAGCGCCGAACGGAAGTTACACTATCAAGAACATAAACTATAAGTTAAAATGAGACTAATTAGTGTAGTTATAGTCTATATACGCAGAGTCTAGATAGGGAAAACTATAACCTACCATGAAGTCCATAATCATCAGCTAAATACTCAAACACCATTCGGATTTGAAATCGTCTTACTAATCTCACCTCAAGATGAAGTCCACCATGCCACGAATATCAAGTAAAAACACCCCGAAGTCAAAGGAAAAAGGTATTTGAAGTCCAAAGTCCTCATCCAGCTATAGAAATTTTTGCATACACCTTTAACTCATCCCTTTGGCTCTCACATATTTATTGTCAAAACTAAATAAGGCAGGAGAAGAATGGGCCGAATGCCCCCACTCACACAAAATGCTACAAATACAACTCAACTACGAGGCTACGGTCAACCCTTTGCCAAAAATGCCATAGTTGAAGCTCAACCACAAAACCACAATCAAAATCTCAACCAGAGAACTACGATCGAAATTCAGTCCAACTGGAACTGGGAAAACAATTAGACAACCCAAGTGATGTAATATCTCCTCACAAGTAGTAATGAAGTCATGTGGATCCTGAACTGGTGTACCAGAGAATCTAGGCGGTGCCAATCTCAAAAATATGCCCAATGCCTTCTGCTCCGTCTCTGCCATAACTGGGCGAGGAGCAAGAAGTTGTACTATAACTAGAACTGGAATGACCTTGGCACGGGGAGCCGCAGTAGAAGGCTGCTCTCCTGAACTCTGTGCACCCAAGGACAGCCCAGGTGCCACCAGCTCCAGTTTCTGTGCCAGCTTCTGTGTCAACCCCAGCTCAGTCTTCAGATATTTGGGGTTTACTTCTACAGCTTTTGGATATGATTGGCGAGCGGCCTGCCTGGAGATTATCCCGAAATAACAAAGTGTTATTGGGCATTCCTAGATATCAAAAACATTTCTACTTGGTTTAAATCATCATAATTGTACTCGACAAGATTCATCAATAAAATTAACTTTTTTTGTTTTTTTTTTATTGCAGTTACTTTTCAACACTTAGAAATTTATTGAACAATGTCGTATTGTTTTTGAAGAAACATTTTCCTCTTGAAACTTGAGAGTATAAGTTTTCTCTAGCCTCCTATTTTCTCTAATTTTTATGGCTCCTCAAACAACTCTTTCTTCTATTTAACTACTTTTCTTTATAAAAGCAACTCCATGTAAGTTCAGTAGAATATTATCTCTTCTTAGTAAAAGACATTCTCCATGTTTATAATTACACTATATGATTGAAGATAATGATTTTGTACTAAAGATTTGTAATTAGAAAAATGACTATCAGAATTGATGACAAATTTAAACTGACTCTTAACTCTTGTAATAATTAACACTAAAAGTAAACAAATTAATATCACCTATTCTTGATTAGCATATATAAAATATTGCTCTCTTTTTGTCCTAATTAAAAGAAAAAATATTACAAGGATATGACAAATACTTTAATTTCATTAGTAACCATTATACCAAGAAGAAGAAGAAATATGCTCAACGTAAAGTTACCAGTTTATATCTAATAAAGCTTCAGCGCAAATCTTAATAGAGAAATTTTTAACATCCTTGTGAAGATTCTTTTTACATAGCATTGTCAACTGAGCAATATTTTTGTGTCATTCTTTGCTATGTTAGGTGAACTAAAATGTTCTATACAATAATAAAGTCACACCTCTCCTCACCCTCATCTTCCAACCAGTAAAATAATTTATCCTTTCTTCTTCTTCTTACATTCACAATTTAATACTTTTTAGTGACCTTCTTCAAGTCTTTTTAATGCCTCATTATATTCAACTCATGTTTGAATTAACCTTCATTAACCAGATGATTACAAACATATCATCTATTGACAATTCATTGTTATTTAATTGCCAGTTTTGTTTGTTGCGATAAGTGTTTGTTTGTTTTTTACTACGGCTATTGCTTCAAGGAAAAAAGATAATGGTGAAGAGGAAAGACCATAGGTTGCTTTTTTCCCTAATAATTGTGAACCTCTTGGTTCCTCTTCATTGAAGAATCAATCATTATACTTATTTATGTAACGACCCTCGAGGTTGTTTTGTGATTTTCACTTCTTTTTTCCCATTTGATCCTCTACATATCTTTGGATTAGTATTTATGACTTTTAGGGATGGGTGATTCAATTCCCGAGGTGACCGAATAAGTTTTGGAGAAGTTTTTCTATTTTGGAAGTTAGAAACTTTCAAAGATTGACCAAAGATAACATTTGATGTTGGCGAGGTTAGATCCAATTTTTGATGACTCCACTAGGTACAATGGGTGATTTTTGGCCTAGTTGAAAGTTTGGTTTGGATCCCAAGGCATTGAAGGGCATTTTTGTCATTTGATTGAGTTTTAAAGTTTTCTTATGTTTTGTGTTGACCTTGGTGAATATTTGATCCAAACAATCCTAGAATGGTGATTTGACGATTCCAACATATATGAAATGTGTTTTATGACTGATTTAAACTATTGATTTATGTTTAGGGGTTCTGAATGAGTGTAAGGGTCTGCTATGGGAAATTGACTGATTCATGGTTTGTTGTCAGTTGTTTCTTCTGCGACCTTCTTTGCATTCGTGAAGGATTCTCAAAGAAGAACAAGGTGGTCCCTCGCGGCTGCGGGACCCGGGTTGCTTTCACGAAGAGGAGTTAGGCGGGTAGGGTCACCTTGTGCCTTCGTGGTCACGATGTGGGATTCGCGTTTGTGAAGCACCAACTTGGGTCTTCGCGATAGCAACAGGTGCTCTGCATTCGCAAAGAAGAACACCCGGAGAGATTTAATTTCCCCCATTTTCGAACTTAAGCTTCATAATTCAATTTTGGAAGTTTTTGAGCACAGATTAAGGTGTTTTTTGTCGTATTTTTGAAGATTCTTCATGGGAGTAAGTTTCTAACCTTTCTTATGATGATTCACTAATGATTTGTCAATTATTAATCAAATTACCACATTTAAGAAATGAATTTTTGGGCCTTCTTCTTCCCTAAAAGTTATGACGGTGTAAATTGATGGTTTGAGGTATGATTTGAGCTTTGTTTGGAATTTCATATTAAGCTCCTTATCTTATGGGTAAAATAATTTTGAAATAATTTTCAAGTTTCGTCGTCCTGGATTTTGAGGGTAGACTTTTTGATCCAAACTTTTATTCAAAAATATGAGTATCAGTGGACTCGTATTCATATATAGCGTGTGCTTTTAATAAATTTGGAGCTTTCCAAGGCCATTTAGAAGAGGAAGGCTGTGTTGTGACTGTTGGTGGCTTGAGGTTCCGCTTCAAGGTACGTAGGTTATGACTTACTCTTCTTCAGACTTAGCTTAGGCAATAACTTATCATGCAAAGCATGTTATGGGTCTGTTTACCTCTGAATATGAATGCAAGTGTATGTGGTCACTAAAGTAATAACTGATTGTAAGAAATAGGGTTTGTCGATCCTACTGGGACTTGGCGCTAACAAGATCTTAATTAATTCTACTAAAATTATAAGAACAAGTGTTTTCGAATTCAAGGGAGTTTATTTGATTAATTATTTTACCAATGCAAGAATGTAAACTGATTTGATTATTGAGTTGTTCACAGAGATATTAAGATTTAGGGCTATGACACTTGCATGATTCCATCGTATCTTTTATAAAGTTGATAAGCTCAATTAAGAGATCTACTATTTTGCTGACTCATACGGTTGATATTATGGTTATGGTCTGTCGAGCTCTATTCGTCTACCTAGATTAGCCTTCTGACTACATCATTGATTAGTGATAGTTGATGTAACACCACAGGTGTTTAACATTGTCCTTCGTCCCTATCAAAGGCTTATGAGCCTAAATTTGTGAGTTTTATTAACACTGCGCGTGATTCGGGATCACTTGATTCAAATTAGAATTTTGTAAAAATATATTTTTATTGCCTTCCTTAAATGTCTTAAATATTTATAAAAAAAAATATTTAGTTATGATATATATGTGTATTAGTTCTGAAAATGTGTGTTGCACGTTTGTCCTTTACTATTGTATAAAACTTGTATAGGTCTAATCTCGTGGATAATTATTTATTGCCTTATATTTTTGTAGATGTTTCTCTATTAAAATAAAACGGTCAGCTAATACTTTTCATTTAATTTTTAGTTATTTGTTTACAAAATAGAAAATGTAGAATTATGTAAAACTAATTATGATAACATATCATATAATAGTATCTAATATAGCGATGAACTTTTGCTCTAAATTTAAGAAATGCACGTAAATATATTACATAAGAATTACAAGATGATGAAACACAAAAATGTAGTGGTTTTCTATCCAATTTATGATGGGATAAACTATGTATATGAAAGGTTGTGAATAAATGTGTTTAATAAGAGAAACTAAAAAGATTAACAATTAAAGCTCACTAAGAAGTGGAAAATGGTAAGTGCAACATCTAACCGTGTATTTTGTCTAGTTTACCTGCATTATTGATTTAATTAAAAAAGTTAGTGCAAGGCATTTTTTTAATTAAAAAAAGTTAGTAAAAAACACTTTCGTAATTCAATTTTGAACTTAGAATCTTCCTACTTTCAATATCATAAGATATGATATGTAAGAACCATATATAAATTAATAAAGTAAATATTAGATATAACTTGTCACCTCATATTGTTGAAAAAAGGAAAAATGCTCAGCAAATTCTTAGGTGAATACTTGATTTCTTTATTAACTTTAATAAGTAAAATTGCTAATCCTAAAATTTGAAGTTAGAAACACACTTCACATTGTAATAAAGAGACAAGAGAAAAGGATTCAATGTATACCTCTAAAGTCTTGAGCTATAAGCCATTAAAACCTTTTTCATGCATAACTCCGCCTGCCATAGGATATATACCAACGCAATAACAAAACAATTGTGTGAATCTTATTAAGAAAATGAGGAATTACTCACCAATTATTTAAAACAACGTATAACAGTTCTCCAATCTCCTGTTTTTTCAAAGATTTTCCATTTGGAAGTTGGCGCATCATATATGTAAAACACACAGGAAAAAAATTGTATCCTATAAATACTGGAAGAAATAAGATCAAACAATACGAAATGTATTGTAAATATTATAATTATGTGGATGTCCATAACCTCTAAGAAGTTACTCCCACTAATCCTCTTCTTAATGTATAGTTAATCCTCCACTACTCCACACACTATTATGAGTGTAACTCCCTCTCCCCATAACCTGCCCATAACCTCCATAGTTATTGTCATGTTTATGACAACCTTTAGGATGCCTCTATGAACACTATAAATAGAGGCATAATGATTCATATTGTATACACTTGAAACTTGGAAGAATAAGAAAAACTCTCTTCTCTTGTCTCCCTCATTTCTTGTCTACTTTCTTGTTCATATTATTACTCTTTTAATTTTAGTTTTAGAACACGTTATCAGCACGATATTCACAAATAAAAGGTAAAATTAATTCGACAACTAAATCATAGAGGAGGTATATGCTACTGGTGACTATCCTTTGCTCTCAAAACCCGACTGAGATCCCATATTAGCTTCAAGAGAATTAACACAGCAAGCTCTACAAGTATTTATTTGAGGTACACACATTTGTTATTTTGATTTTTCTAATTACGAATTTTAATTTTATAAAGTATATATTGGTTGAAACTAACCTGCTTGTCTGAGAATATTTGAGTTCACGGAGGAAACAAATGATATAATGATGGAAATTAAAAGGTTAACATATATCAGGTAAATGTTTTAGAATTAATGCTTATCAATTGGACAATTAAGTGGACTCACTAGCCATTTATGAAAGATAACGAATTGTGGGTTTGACATATTGATTTATAACGCTGCATCTTTTAAACTACCTGTTGCATGCAAATATTTTTACATTGAATAATAGCAGGCTGATTTTTCCTTTGAAAAATAAATTGAATCTATTGTTATAAAAATAATTAATTATTATGAGTTAAAAAAAAAAGGCACTGTTACAATTAGTTCATTGCTCTTCAAACAGTGGCTTAGTTTTAAAATCATTCTATTTGTGAATTATTTTGGATGAAGAGAAAACTTTTCCAACCGTTTTAATATTTGTTTTTAAAGCTTCTGGATTTTAAGAACCAACAATACCAAACTTTTATGGCATAATTGGGTAAATTGAGTTTCTCTGGATTTTTATTTAAATCTAACAATTGAATATTTTTGTATTTTGTATTATTTTGAGGGTGATCCCAATAGAATTTGGCTTATTATGCCATTGATTGAGAATAAGACGATGGATTCAAGTCCTATCGCACGAAAAGGATAAGACATCGGTTTGAGTCCCGATGCACCATGATGATAAAAAGTTGGGTTCGAGTACCATCTATTTATGGCCTAAGATATTTTTATATGGATAAGACATTGGGTTTAAGTCCTAATGCATCATAGTGATGATAAAATAATGACTAAGGCAAAATACAATACTTTTGATGAAAAGTCATGAAATCCGCTCAATAGATTTGCTCCATTCTCTTATGTGAATGTCGTAGCAACGCATAATATGTCTTAAAAAAAGACAAGTGATTGAATATATGAATATGGGCGTGAAGGGAAAAATAAAAAGTAGTCATCATTGTGGTAGTTGGGTTCAAATCCGACAAAATATGGACAACATATGAGTAAGGCATTCGATTCAAGTCCGACGCAATATATTTATGATCTAATAATGACTGAGCAAATTGATATGCTCTTGATAAAAATTATGAAGTTTGTCCCATTGAATATGCTCCATTCCATGAATTGAATGTGGTAAAAATATATGACAAGTCTGAAAGATGACCAAATCACTATTATTGTTGTATAAATGAACGTGGACGTGACAATGGACTAAACGTTGATCATCATTGTGGTGATAATAAAAAGGAAGAACATTATGGGTTCTCAAAATAATCCTTCAATATGTGAAGGTAATTTTTTGTCATCAAAATGGTATGTAAGGTCTTTGGACACGTTGTTGACGTGCAACCTAGCTAATAATTTGACAAGTTTTATAAATCCTCTGTCAAATTAAAGGAATATAAAGTGGTGGTACACTTGGCCTTTTAAAGTGATGTTGAGGTGGATCATATAAATATGATAAATGTCAAGGCATGACAATGAGCTTATAATGCAAATTTATGAAGCACATATATATGATTATAGTCTATTTCTTGAAAAGAATGTGACTTGTGAGAAAATTGTGAATGACTGCTCATGAAAATGAATATTTTCGAATGTGGTAAAAATTATTGTGTTAAAATGTACTTATATATGGTTGGGCAAATACCAAAACTCACCTCAACGGGAGGTTTGAGAGAAAAATATATTGATATTAACGGGCATTGGTCAATTACTTTTAGTACATCACAAATATTATGGCATGTCTCAATATGAATTACCAAAGGGTAAAAGTACCAAAAATGAATGTTATTGTGTGGCTACACAAATTGGTCATTGAATGGGTACATATAATTTTTCTCCTTAAAGGAAATGTTCATCACATGTGTGATATTTTAGAATATGAGATAGTACACAAGTAATTGATAGCTTTGAAAAAGCTAATGTATTACTATCCGGAGGAATGAATTGTAGTAAGTCTCAAAAGAAACTTGTTAAGTTTCAAAAACATTGTCCAATATTGAATTATACTAAGACTATAAATTATAGGAAGATTTAGTATCTTCATATTACTACAATCAAAGCGGATTATAAATATTTGTGTGAAAGATTACCGTCTTTTCCTCATGTTTGTAGTACACGGGCATGGTGATGGAATCACATGCAATAGTAAACTAAAAGTTTACAGAAAATATATAAGTTGGCATGATCGGTTGACCATTCTGATTCATATATGATGCAAAAATAATTGAGAATACATGTGGTTATAAATTGAAGAAAAAGAAAGTTTTTCACGAATTCTCTTGTGCTGCTTGTTTTCGTGATAAATGATCACATACCAGCTAAGGTTGAGATTGTATCCCATAATTTTTTGGAACATGTAGAAAGGTGAATATGGGCCCGTTCACCTGTCATGTGGACCGTTTACTATGAAATGAGATGCATCTATGGTTGGTCACATGCGCTTTGCTATCAACTTGCAATTTGATTTTTGCAAGGTTGTTTGCTCAAATTATTAAATTAAAAGCATAGTTCCAAACTATAAAAGTTGATAATACTGGTTGGTTTAGCAAAAATTATATGCCTCTAATTATAGCTAAATCCGTTGGTTATGAGAATAAATCTCCCAAAAGAAGTTTTGTATGAGATGTTATTTTAATGCACCAGCACTTGTATGCATCAAGCCAATAAAGTTTTCCTATATTGTTGGTTCAGGGTCAGGAGCCAAATAATTCCATCTAAAAATTTGAATGTACGGTATTTGATTTAATTGCTCCACCACGCACAAAGATGGATCCCCAAATAAGGTTGGGATGAATGTTAGATTTTCTAACATTAGGGGGAGATATGATTAACATCTGAAATGAAGGGAATGAATTATCTAGATCCTCGTAAAATATGTGAACTTGAAGTTCCAGAGATAATTTAGTTGCAAATTCATTGTCAGATGTATTTGTTGACCCTATGTTATAATTAAGTTGTGAATGCTCCAATGTAAAGTCCTTGAAGGACAGGTTCTATGTCATGCCTGAAGCGTGATAGACCAAACAGTTCCAAATATTAAACTCCTTGAAGAAGGAGAGGAGCAATTGATCAAGATGGTCATGCTAATGAGGCAAGTTCTTTGAAAGAGCACGACGACATAACACTTTATTAAACCTTGGCAAAAGTTCAGGTACCTGAAATGATGGAAAAAAGAGATCGATCTTGATAAGTTATGTCATATTGAAATCGATATCAAAATGACCATCGACGGTATCTTTGATATAATGTAGCGCTCAACATTATAAATGATAATGAGGATATTGATTTTGAGTCTGTCAAAAAGTGTAGACAGATAAGTGACTGGCCAAATGACATACGTAATTCAAGTATTTTATTTCACTTGAAAAAGTGAATATTTATACTTTAGTCCAAAGATCTCAATGTATAATGTCAATGGGGTACAAATGAGTTATTGTGCGAAAAGTATAACCGTAAGATATAGAGTACGGCTTATGCCTTGGGCATAAAAGTTCTTCGCAAAAATCCTGACATTATTGTATGGAGATGTGTTCTCCTATGGTGGATGCAATGAAATTTCTTTCAGTCTGGCAATATATGAAAGACTTGAATACGTATAATGAATGATTGTTATGTCTAGTTAGACGGCAAAAGTTTATATGAAAATCCATGAAGATTTTTAAAAGGTTATAGTGATTCCATTGAATAGTACCCCAATGGTTGTAAGATCACTTAACATAAAGAAAGATTAATTTTGATCTCATGAAAATTGTTAGAAAGTACCATGTCTTAGTGCAATTGGTGCACTTATATATCCTCTTAGTTATACATGAAATAATATTTTTGTTAATATGCAGGAAAGACATAATGTCACTTTTATGTGAGAATATTTGAGTGAAATTAAATATTGGTATAGATGATTATTTCTAACCAATACTGTCAAAAGTTTATTGGATATGCAAATGCATGAGATTATTTGATCTACAAAGCATTTGATCATACGAAAGTTCTCTATTTGCATGTGAGACCACTGTCATAGTATCATATTCTACAAGACAGCCAATGATTGACACTTATTCAAGTCAAGTCAAGCTACTAGCAACTTATAAAGCAAGTGACTCTACATATAAGAAAATATGATATTTTCATTGTGATGGAGATTGCAATATTATATGAAGATGATGCTTCTTGCATAGCTCAATTGAAAGAAGAATATATCGAGGAAGACAAAATAAAGTATATTTCAACAAAGGACTATTTTGCTCAATTTTGGTGGAATATTTGATGGAGGCATTGTCGATCCACATATTTTGAGAAGCTGGTATTCAAGATTGAGATGTGTCGTCTTCAAGAAATTAAATAATGTTTGCATCAGGGGGAGTCAAATACGCGCTTCACTCTTTTTTCCTTGGCTTAGGTTTTGTCCCAATGAGTTTTCCTGACAAGGTTTTTAACGAGGCAACAAACAACGTGTATTACAAAATATGTGTACTCTTTTTCTTTCACTAGAATTTTTTTCCACGAGATTTTTCCTAGTAAGGTTTTAACGAGGCACATCATCTATGGACATCCAAGGAGGAGTGTTGTAAATATTATAATTATGTGGATGTCCATAACCTCTAAGAAGTTACTCCCACTAATCCTCTTCTTAATGTATACTTAATCCTCCACTACTCCACACACTGAGTGTAACTCCCTCTCCCCATAACCTTTTTCCCATAACCTCCATAGTTATTGTCATGTTTATGACAACCGTGAGGATGCCTCTATGAACACTATAAATAGATGCATAATGATTCATTTTGTATACACTTGATACTTGGAAGAATAAGAAAAATTCCCTTCTCTTGTCTCCCTCATTTCTTGTCTACTTCTTGTTCATATTATTACTCTTTTAGTTTTAGTTTTATAACAAAATGAAAGAATAAGATCAAACAATAAAAAAATTCTCACTCAATTTTCTTGGACTGAAATTTCTGTTTTTGTAAAAAAATCATACTTCCCTTGTTCTACTTCTAATATGGAAAATCCATGAATGCTACAAAGTTGATCTTTGGTACAGCAACACTAATAATAATCACTGTAATTTTGATAAGAGTGAACGACAGTAATTCCATTGTATTGTAAAACAAAAGGGGAACTTTTGAGATTTATAGAAGAAAACAAAACAGGATTAGACTATTGAGCTTCTATAGTTATTGCATTGGTATAACGTGAGGTATCAAAGAGTTTTATCCTCTTTTAATTTGCATGGAATATGTAACAAAAATAGGAAATAACTGAAATCTTTAATGTTTTTAGACTTTTTAAAATGAAGTAAATGAAGAAAATGAAAAGAAGAAGGCAAAAAGGAGAGAAAAATAGATAAATAAGTTTCTTGTCCATAAAAAGATGTCACATCACCTTTTCTATTCCTAACTTACCTATCAAAACCACGAAAAGTACGCGGCAACCCAATCACGAAATCCATAGTAATCCGCTCCCACTTCCACTCAGGAACGGGTAAGCTCTAAAGCAAACTACCAGGTCTCAAGTGCTCGAACATCACTTGCTGACAGTTCAAGCACCGAGATATGAACTCTGTTATATCCCTCTTCATCCCGCTCCACCAATAATTTGCCTCTAGTCTCTATACATCTTAGCTGCCCTGGGATGAATGGAATATCTAGAACAGTGAGCCTCTTGCAATATCAACTGAATCAAGTCATCAACCCTCAGAACACAAATACGGTGAACCTCACTCTGATACCAAACTGTCACGACCCGATTTCTTAGATCATGATGGCGCCTACTGTAACCCATAAGTAAGTAAGCCAAACCTTTAGCCCAAAACGACAAGAAGTGGGATAATACGAGAATGATATGGAAATAAGATTAAAAAAATATCAAATCTACGAGATTAGCGGAACAAGCATAAATAAATAGATAGGGAAAAGGCAAAATATACCGAAGAATCCCTCAAGACCTGGCATTAGTTGGTACAAAAACTACTACAACAAGGAGTACTAGACACATATCAAAAATATATAAGGCAGTCTCCAAATATACAAAAGAGGACTAAACCCAAAATAGAAAGAGATGAACCAGCTCCGAACGCCAGAAGCTCACCCTCAATCTCTAATATGCAACTCTGCACGAGGACGACATCAGTGGCAATGACTCGTACTAGGGTTTGCATCACGAAAAAGGATGTAGAAGTGTAGTATGAGTATCAAACACGCGGTACCAAGTAGGCATCATAAGCCGACTGAGCTCAAATAAAATATAAGTATAGTAGAGTGCGAGAATACTAAAGGTAAGAAAAGAGCAGGTCAGACATAAAGTAACATGTCTTAACCAGGTAAGAACGAGACGAATAAGTAATTAAATAATACAGAATGTGTAAATAAGCAACCTAGCTATAACCTAACTGGGGCCCATAAGCCCAGAAGGTACACTCAATAATCAATAAATTCAACCGAGCCCTCATAAGCCTGAAGGATACAAATAGCAACCAATACTAATTACCAACCAATTTAAACCATAAGTAAATGCGGGATGTGTCATGGTATGTCATATGAGATGTGTGCAATGCAAGTGCAGTGGCGGACTTGAATAGAACTTCTGAGTGTAAATCAGTAATATAATATGCCCAGACTCGAACCGAGACTAAAGCCGTAGTAATGCATGCACAGACTCGAATCGGGGCTTAATAATGTAAATATGCGTGCTCAAACTTAAATTGGGGCTTAATAATACAAATATACATGCCTGGAGTCAAACCAGAGCTTAATAATAGAAATATGCATGCCCGAACTCAAATTGGGGCTTAAATGTAAATATGCATGCACTGACTCAAATCGGGGCTAAAACAATATATTTTTCTTCAAGAAAATCATATTCCTTTAAAATATTCCAAAATTTCACTTTTAGCCAAAAATCAATTTTTTATGCCAATAATCCATATGCTGAAATAAGTAAGTAAAAATGCCACTAAAGAGATGGAACCTAATTCAATTCGAGCAACTAAGTCCGAATAAAGAAAATCCACGGTCTAATCACTACGAAGATGCTAAAGTCTAATTAGGTAGGCATAAGGTAAAACTGTTAAACAACAAAAATTACACCCGAAATTCCACCTCAAGCAAGAAACTACCCGAAGCTAAGCTAAGGAAAGTAACTCTAATCCTAAGGAGATACTACAAAACTAAAGCCAAACTCTAAATTATATATCATCACCTACGCAAAGGATCTCAATCGCAGTTCCACACTAAAGCTACAAAACGAGCTACAAGAACCATGATCACCTAATTCCATTTATCTGAACCACAATAACTGATAGAGAACTCGTCAATGCGGGTGTTGAGTCGGCGGCAAAGAAGATTCCATAAATCCCTAATACATTAGAATTACTTATTGACTTAGTCTAGGTGTCTTTACTTAACTAGAAGTAGGATTATATTGTCTAATACTTATTAAACTAGGAGCAGTATGCACGGCTATATAAAGTTATGATCTCAAACGAGATTGACACCAAGAAACAATACATTCAGAAAATTACTCTAAAAAGAGAGATTTGATTTATAATTTTTTTCAATAACCCCAAAAACAATTAGAAAATTACCATACTAACACCTTAATTGAGCAAAGTCTAAATGTAGATAAGCCATAGCCTACCTGAAAGTCGAACACGCGCGCTCGCACCCACTAGACCAAAGCTTTTCCTTTCTGGGAAGCCTTCGAATGATGCCACGCTATCACAATAGTAATCTACGCGTAAAAATATGAACAATGATACCCATATTGTGAATTTACAATTCAGGCCAAAAATTGGCAAAGAGTCACCCGCGGGACTCGCGTACGAATTTCAAAAATTAAACCAGGAATTATGTTCCTCGTGGGACAAGGATTAAATATCCAAAAATTGAACAAGATTCATCGCCAATAACATATACATATCATCCCCCAAGCCTGAGAAAAGACAAGAATTAAAACGGAGGAATTTACGAAATTTAGGGTCGAAAACTTACAATTTACAACGAAAAAATGACCACTGACAAGGAATAAATGATCTCAAGCAATAACAATGAAGTCCCATGTTTCCTTGAGCTTGAGCTCTTTAAAAATGGAGGATTTAGGAATAAGGGTGTTTTAAAACGAAGGGGAATAAATACATATATAAGTTGTCAGGACATCGGCCTTCGCAGAACCGGTGAGGGCGTCGCGCATGCGGGCTCGCGTAAGCGGCCATCCTCTCGCAAAGGCAAAGAGGAGAGGAGGTCGGGGCCCAGGGCCCCTCCTTCGCGAACGCAGTGGTGCCATCGCATACGCGACTCGAACGCGGCCAACACTCACAAATGCGAAGGGTTGGGTTTTGCTGCACCAACTGGTGCAAAATCCACCAAGTCTAAAATACTCAGATGGACCCTCGGGATTCATTCGAGGTCCCGCACACGGAAACAAACTATGTTATCCTGCCAAAAATGACATTTTGGACTTAACGAAATCGATGAAATTCCCGACGGAGATTATTCCAATGAAAAGAGGGCCCCACGCCCAAAAATCATCATTTAACCAAAAATAACTCAATAGCCCAAAATGAGTCTGGAAGTCTCGAGACCCAAATCAAAGGTCTCACTAGCCTAAAGTTAATATTCCGGAGCTAACAGCGTGACATAATTTTCATCCAAGCCCGTCTTCTTCGAATGTTGACCAAAGTTAACTCTTTCAACTTAATGAGTTCCAAAATAAGAAAATGGGCTTAAAATACAAACGAACTTCCCAAGAACCAAACTGTCAGTCCCGATAGACAATAAATGATCTGTAGTCGCTATGGAAAAGCTCAAAACACAGAAAAGTACGAAAACAAAGAAAATGACCTAAAGGGTCATTACAATATATATATTACTCTTATTAATAAGGGGGAATGTTGAGGAGCTTCCTGTCAAAGTGAAATGACGGAAAAGCCCTCGCATTCTTTTAATTATATTTTCTGATACTCATCTCTACAAAAGTGTTGATGCTTCCTATTTTGTGCCACGTGGCAACAAAGGCAAATTTCCCCTGTTGCTTTCTTCTCTCATCAGCTCTCATCTTCAAACTTGCAAAATGTTCCTTTCTCAATTTCTTCTTACTTTTAGTGGCTATCTCCGGCACTGTGAGGTCTGTTTTTGCTCTCTATACATATTCTTGGCACTGTTAAATTTGCTTTCTCTTGGCTCTTGCTATCTCTACAGGTATAAAATATATACACAAAACACATATACGCTGCCTCCCGCTGGTTCATAAAGACCCATTTTTGCCAAATACTATTCTCAAAGGCAGTAAAACATAACATTGATAAGTAGAAAATCATTACCTTGTTATATACATATATTAAATTCAATTAAGAATGTATAACTCTGTTATGTTTTCATTCTTTGTTGTTTTCAGTTGTTTATGTGCGTCTTCCAGTTAATACTTCATCCTCTGGGTCTTAACAAATTTCAACCTATACAACAACTTTTTCGCCATAATTTTGTTTGCCAGCTCTTGTGAAACGCCTTAAATTTGAAGGTCTTCCCCACTTAATTTTGCTACCTCCTTGATTTTTCGGCATCTATTCGATTCGGATTACAAATATTAAATTTGGGTGTTACATGAAACTTGACGAACACTTCGTGATGTGATCCTTAAAAAGTTCCAAATAACTAACATGTGAACGAACTTTCTTCCACGACCATATGTTGCTGCCTGTTGAAAAATTATATTTACAATCTTACTTAATGTCATGTAGGCCAACGGAAAGCATATTAATGGTTCTTCAAAAATCAAAAAGAGGTCCTCGCTTGGTCACAGAAGCTCATGATGACAATAGCAAACGCTGTAAACTTGATGATTGTGTAGCACTGACTCCAAAAGAAGCAATGCTGTTAGAGAGACGGCTGAAAGATCGACAGGCGACAACTAATCGGCTTCTTGCTAACAGAAATCATGTCAATCGCAGTGGAGCAACACTTCAAATACATGATGACCTTGTTATTCCAGTATCTTCTTCTGCTGTGGCACCAGGTTAGACCATCAAGACATCTTTATGGTTACACTACTAACTTTAACAGTGTCGTTACTAACCATTCACCTTAAACTTATTCAATATACTTACCAAGAGAAAAAATGCTTACACTACTAACTTTAATGGTCCCGTTATCGACCATTCACCTTTTCCCTCATTCAATATACATATCTCATGCTTTCGAAAAAGGCAGCCCCCAAAGCTGTAGCGCTACAAAGATGTGATTTGAAGTTATTGCCTAGTTAAAAAATTACATTTGGATTTGATATAATAATCATATGAGTTGAGCGTAAATAAAGCAGTGAGGATTCATATAGTCAGCCAACTTGTTTGGAACTAAGCATAATCGTTGTTAACAAAAGTTAAAAGAAACTCGTTAACAATTTAACGTCTTGTAAAGTTGGTATATAATATTTTTAAATGCTTGAACTATCACCAATAGGTATATGAAAATATTATTATTAACCCAAGTGACTACTAAATCGATTCATTTATCAACTTAGTATTAATAACTTTTTACTCATTGTAAAGAAAAGACTTCAAGATACAATACATCACATAAATTCTGGTTTGAATAATTTCAAAAGATTCAAAATAATAAAGTATTTTGGTACATCAGAGAGTGATGGATAATTTGTAAAAAGCAAACAAGTGAAGTTTTTGCATTCTAAGAATTCAACATTGGAGATTTTAAAGTAAAACAATTATAAGCCTTACCTTTACTACTATTTACTTGCTAATTATTTTAGGGTCACAAGATTTTATAGCTGGACAATTATAGATTTACCATAACTACTTACTTCCTATAGATATTATGATGCCAAGATTTTATAGAAGAATAATTATAGCCTTACCTTTACTCTAATTTTTTGATGTGTAATATGAAAAAGATTTACTCATTTATGTCAAACTAATAAATAAATATAAATTCATTACAAATCTATAACTAAGTAATCACATTCTCACCTAATAAATAAATCACTTTCCAAAACTCGGGCTTTTTTGGGTTATAAATAGCCATTTCATTTGTCATACCAGTAAAGCAATTTTTCTTTTCTAATCTTTTTCATGTCCTTGTTTATTATGTTCCAGTTCTCAACTATTTTCAGTAAGATCAATAATCTTTTTTCTTATTTTTTTCCTTCTATTTTCTTATAGTTTTTCTGTAGATCTTATAATGATTCTTATTAGAATAAAAAGAAGATAGCTTTGAATGATGATTTATTTAATAAAATTGTGCCTTTTTGGCCGATTTTATATTTAATCAAAATTCAACACTAACAAAATGAATGAACGGGCCCAAAACATGGACCAAACCCAAATAAATAATAGCTCCTATTACTCTTGAAATAATAAATAAAAACCTAGATATTTAACTATTGAAGGTTTAGATGTATCTGATACATTTATATCTACCCCCACCATTGACTCCAGACCCTTGCTCTTCTGAGTTCTCTCCGATGTGTCAGTTTTCCCGTCTGAGATTCGTTCTTCTGATTGAAAGTAAAATATATGCCCATCTCCTTCATTATCTTTGGTCCTGGGTAAGGGAGGCAACGGAACCGGGAGGTGCCGGTACCGGTTCCGGACCGTCCCGGTCCGGTTCCGGTCCGGTGGACTCCGGTTCCGTCCGGAGGAGGGGTGGGCCGGTAGGGGTAACGGGACGGAAGGGGTAAAGGTTACCGGATCGTCCCGGTCCGGTCCGGTTCGATCCGGCGGAAAATTTCAATTTTTTTTTAAAAAAAAAAATAGCCGTTGGGTTAGCCGTTGGCAACGGCCAGTGGGCCCCACCCAACGGCTATATCAGCCAAACAGCCCCCCAAAACATCCCCTACCCCCAAACTTTTTTTAATACCCCAAAGTTTTTAAAAATACATTTTAGTCCTAAATTTTAACTATAAAACCCCCCCACCCCTTCATTATTTATTACACAAAATTTCTTCTTCCTCATCTACTCTCTCAACTCTCAATCTCTCCTACTCTCTATTCTCTAATAGTCTCTATTAAATTGTTAATTTATTTGTTGGATTATTTTGGAGCAATTTTCAAGCTTCAAGTTTCATCTATCAATTTCGGCTTTTGGTTATACACGTCTGTTTTTACGCAGACGTTTAGTACATTCGTTCCAACTTTCATCTCTTTACTTATTTATTTTTTTGCATTTAATTTTTGTATTTATTTATTTGCTTACTATTAATATTTTAATATGGAATCCGGTGATAAAAATATTGGCCAAGGTAAAAAAACACTTTTTGGTAGGTTGACTAATGCAGTAACCGGAAAAACTAAAGTCGGTAATTCTTCTAAATCCAAATCTAAAACTAGACAACAACCTGAATTAAGAATAAATACGGATGATTTTACACATGTTGATGAAACTCCTTTTAATATTGATAGAAATACTCAATTAGATCATGAATTTTTACAGACAAGGTTTGGTAATTTTAATGAAGAACTAGATGAAGAAGTAGAATATGATAATGAATATGATGGTAATGATACTTATGATGATGATGAAACAGAGCCGCCTACGGCTACTAGTCCCACTCCTGCTCCCGCTCCCACTCCCACTCCCCCTGTACATCCTACTAGGGCTAAGCCAAAGGCTGAACGTCCTAAAAAATCTGTTGTGTGGCAATTTATGATTTAAAGTGAGGATAAAACTCAAGCTATTTGTAAAATATGTAAATATATTTTGAATCATAAAACTACGGGAAAGTCGGGTGGGACGGGACATTTAAGAAATCATTTAATGGGATGTTGTAAAAATGAATTTTTGCAAGCTCAGGCTATAGCCGATGCAAAAAAATATGGTACTCCTCTTCCCGATGCATCTGTAGGAGTAGGGGCCTCTAACATGATCCAAACACAGTTAAACTCTTCTAATGTTGCTGGCCCTAGTACACATCGCAGTTATAGTAGAGAAAGAGATCTTGAAGAATTAGCTAAAATGATTGTTCTTTGTGGCTTGCCTTTTAGTTTTGCTGAAAATTCCGATTTTGTTCATTATATTCAAATAGTGTATAATCCTTCTTTCACAGGTTTTTCAAGAAATACTATTAAAAAAGCTATTTTTGATTATCAAGGACAACATGTACAATATCTTCGTTGTTTATTTAACTATAATACTTGTAGAATGGCTATCACTTCTGATATGGGTCGTAGTCCTAATGGTAACGATTATTTCACTATTACTGGTCATTGGATTGATGAAAATTGGAACATGCAAAAAAGAATTTTAGGTTATAAATGTTGTGAAATGCTGAAAACCGGTAGTTACATAGCTCAAACTATTATAGATGTTTTACAATTTTATGGAATTTGTAATAAAGTAATTAGTGTCACCCTTGATAATGCTTCTAATAATACAAATGTTGTTGATAAACTAAAACCGACAATTTGCCCTATTTATATTGACGGTTTTCATATTAGGTGTGCTGCACACATATATAATTTAATTGTTAGAGATGGTGTAGCAATGTATAATAATGGTTGTATAAAATGTGAAGCTACATGCCATTTTATTTTTAAATGTCAAGTAAAGTCTAGGCGTGTAGAGTTTGAAAATCGGTGTCGTGAATTAGAACTCCCCCTAGAAAAATTCCAAAAACAGTGTCTACTAGATGGAATTCTTTATATGAAATGCTTAAAGTTGCTTATGAATATAGAAAGCCTTTACAAATGGTTTGGAATGCTCACAATTCAGATATTGATTATAGAATTACTGACACTGATTGGAAAGGAGTATATGAACTTAAAGAATTTTTAAAAGTTTTTTATTTAGCTACAAAACAAAGATCTGGACTTTATTATCCAACTATTTGTTCAGTTTTACCAAATATATGTGCTATTTCTGATAAATATTTTCAATACAAAAATATTCCACGGTTTAAAGATTCTATTAATGCAATGATTAAAAAATTTAGAAAATATTTTATTCCTATTCCTCAAATTTATTTAACTGTTTGTTTATTAAACCCAACTTACAAAGAAATAGGTGCATCACGAATGGTTGAAAGAATATATTCAAATTTAGATATTTTAGAGATTATATATCAGCAAAGTATCCAAGGTGGCGAAGTTGCCGAAGAGGACAAAATACCTAGTTTGTCCGATGTTAAAGATAGCATAAGAATTGAAGCTAGAAAATTGTATGACTTGTATAATTCTAGTAGAATAAATGATGAAGTACATAATGTAGAACCTTCAAGTTCTAGGCGTAGATATTCAAATGAAGATGATATTGATGATATGATGAAAAATTATCTTGGTCTTACTTCTAATGAAAGGAATGATTTTGATGAATATCTTAATCAGGGAATGGAAAGCATTAAGGATGCACAAGGCAAACCTCAACTTTTGGAATGATGGAAGACTCGCGGCAAGTCATTTCCAAAACTTTAACCGGTGGTTCGAGATTTGCTAACTATTCAAGCATCTTCAGTAGCTTCGGAGGGCGCTTTTAGTGCAGCAAGATATCAAATTGGGGAGCATAGGTATTCATTAGCATCAGACAGCTTGGAGATATCGGTATTGTTTAGAGATTGGATCAATGCCGAGCGAAGGAATTATGGGCGTCCTAGTTTACCTGTCCAATTTAAATATGATATAGATAATATTTTGGTAAATTCTAGTGAAGACGGCATGGATGCATTGGAGGATCAAGCACAACAACCACTTCCAGAAAATGTTACTAGGGAATTGTTAGAAACTCTACGTCAAAACTATTTTCAAGGATTCAAATATTAGTATGATAGTTCGAGGCCTAATTCAAACAGAACCCTTCCTAGAAGGTGGCTGCGTAGATTAGGTCCTCTTCTAATATTTGTAATACAAATTGTATTATTTAATTTTTATGAATAAAATTATAGGCTATTCGCCTTAAATTTTTTTAATTATTGTCTTCAATTTAATACAAGTCTTTTTTATATATTTCAATTTTTAAATGTTTCAAACTTAAGTTACAATTTGAAATTTTAAAAAGTTGTTTAACAAATGATAGTTTAAAAAGTTTCAAACTTAAGTAAGTAAGTTATTAAGTTAGTTATAGTTTAAAAATTTAAATTTAAACTTTTAAGACTTAAGAGTTTAAAAAGTTTTTAAGAGTTTAAAATTTGAAATTTAAAGTTTTAAACTTTTAGAGTTTAAAATTTAAACTCTAAAAAAAGTCTAATTTATTAAGTTACACTTTTAAATGAAATATAAAATAACTTATATATTTTGAAACTTTTTCAATTATAAATAACCAAATTTTAATTTAATTAGAATTTTAAAAAAAAAAGGACCGGGACCCGGTATACCGGTCCGGTCCCGGTCCGGTCCGGTCCCGGTAGGTACCGGTCCGGGACGAAAAGGGAAAAATTCCCGGTTGTACCGGTACCGGTACCGTCCCGGTTCCCGGCCAACCGGCGGAAGGATGCTCCGGTGCCGGTCCGATTTCGGTTAATACCGATCCGGTCCTACCGGTACCAGTGCCGGTGCCCCCCATAGTCCTGGGACTGATGAGTACTACTCTTTATGTTTCAACTGTGGTGTTCTGAACTCTTTTATTCCAATTCTCGACTGTTTTTCTCTGGTGGTCTCCAATGTTTATGACCAATTTTGTGTTCCTGCATCACAAATGTCAATCTTGTAGCTCATTTCTCGCTAATTTTAGCTCAATACATAAGGGTTTTTCTCTCAGATCTTGGGCCTCATCTTCTTCCTTTTGACCTTGAAATTTGTCTTGTTGAACACTCTCACGCCTCAATTTTTTTTACAGATCTGTTAGATCTCTTGGACCTGTTCTGCATATTCATGGTTCCACCTGAGTTTTTTGGTATGCATGAGCTCTTTCTGATTTCCCCGTGGTACCTATTTGTTTAATTGATCTGTTTTCCCTTCTAAGATTAGGTGTTTCTCTGGATCTATTGATGCTCAACACACAAAGTTGACCTTTTCCTTCTTCTATCATTCGGATTTCATTTTCATTGTATTCTTTGTAGGTTTGTTGAAGAATTCTATTTGGCATTAGATTTCTAGTATTTATATATTTGTATCTCTACCTTTTTTAAATAATTCTTGCTGGGACCATGTTTAATTGTTGTTGATGTTGTTTGTAATTAGGGACTATTCTGCTTTCCTCTACTGTTTGCCCTTGTCTGTTCAAGTTTAGTTGTTGTTGTTTGTAGTTGGCTACTATGATATTTGCATTTTGAATGTTGATTGTTTTTATCTTGTGCTAATACTTTTTTGCAATTCTTATTTTTCAATATGCTTATTCTATTGATTTTTTTTGAAAATTATGCATTAGTTATGGGGCTAAAATTAAAATTTTGTAGCTTTTGTAAATTATTTGCACTTGCATTGAGAAATTCATTTATTTCATTGGATTTGTAAATGTAGATATCAGTAGAAGAATTCAATTTGATTCTAGGTTTAGGATTTTATAAAGCTTGCGGGGGTTTTCTTTTTTAAAAATCTGAAAAGTTTATAATTTTCATGTTGAGCCTTGGAGTAACTGGTAAAGTTGCTGCCATGTGACCAGGAGGTCACGGGTTCAATCCGTGGAAACAGCCCTCTGCAGAAGTGTAAGGTGAGGCTGCGTACAATAGACCCTTGTGGTCCGGCCCTTCCCCAGACCCCGCGCATAGCGAGAGCTTTAGTGCACCGGGCTGCCCTTTTTATGTTGTGCTTTTCTCATGTAATAAATATAGAGCAATCAGTCTGCTGTCACACAACTCTTGCACTAGTAGTGATTGAGAATTCACCCTTTACCTTCACCGGGGATTAAGTTGGTGGCCACAAAACAATATTAAATTTTCCACTGACAAAGGGTTCTATCGTCGTTGTCGTCTATCCCAAACTCTTTAACCAACACTTATTCAAGATAATCTGTTATTTGCCTGCATCAGGGAGGGAGATTGTGCCTTTAGATGACTATTGAGTTCTTTATTGGCAGAAGGTTCTATTGGCGCCAAGAGAGGAAGGGAGAGAAAATACACCCTTGATGCTTGCATTATACAGCTCTCCCATTTGCATGTACCACTACATCTATTAGCTTTGTGTTGCTACAAGGGTCGATTCCTCTACGACTATCAAATCTAGGGCTGCCTCACTGCCTGCTTTGACGAGACACACAATCACCATTCACCCCACTAGCTTTGTGTCACCCCAAGGACTCATTCCTTTTGCGTCTACTCAATCTGGGGCATCCTCGGTGCCATCTTTAAAGAGATCCCAGTGCAGACCCCCTGGTTCTAGGAACCAACAAAAAACTTTATTCTATGGTAAATTTCTTACAATCTCTCTTGTCTCTTATGTGTGTAACATTATATAGTAGTAACTTAATAGATATTGTGATAATATTTCTTGTGTATGGTTCTATAAAGCATGCTCACATGTATTAGAATATTACATTTTTGTTGATTATTGGTTTTTTAGATTACATTTTCTTTGACATGTTCATTCATGTCCCTATCAGGCTTATTTTATAATAGTTTGGTCTTGATTAATTATATTTTGAGATGATACAAAACACATATGGACATTACATACAATATTTATGTTATGTATTAACGAGTGCTAAAATATGTACAGGGAAGTGCATTTGACTTTACGATCTCATAAAGGAAGATGACCTCATGCCTTTTTGTGCTCATCGTTGCAATTTTGATGTGTTCCACTATTTCAATGATAGATCAGAGAATGAGTTCCAATACCAAGCATATGGATGATATTTTTTGACTTGCTATATTCTTTTTATGTTTGTATCTTTCTTCTTTCAGTTAAATTTTAATAATACTTAAAGTAAAAGAAAAAAGAAGTACTTAAAGAAGGGACTATATTTAATTCTTCATTGTTATTATCTACGAATATTTGAAAATTATTTTGCTTAACAATGAAGGAGCTCGGAATATTGAAGAATTGACAGGTTACTAGATTGACACCACATGTTATTGTTGTGAAAATTTGTGAGGTAACTCTTTAATCTTTTTGTTTTATTCCTTTGCGATGGAGGTCATCTTGAACCTTGAATTTAAACGTTCTAATTATTTCGCAATTGTCATTTTTAGAATAGGACAAAGCTTGACTAGCACTGACTTAATAGTGAAGGGATGATTCACTTTTTATTTAAATATTATATTAATAGTTGGGGATGAACAAAGCATTTGTTTTAAAAATATTGTTAGAAATATATTAGTTTAAGGTTACGAATGTACAATTTTCATGTTATAACTCTCTTAACGAGTTCTAGAAATAATCTAAATATTTTTTTTGCACAAGTAATAGACCTCTAACATAATGGTAATAGTAACTCCATAAATATGCTTAGTATAATACTAGCTTTAACAAAAATAAAGGAGGATGTAGAGAAAGAATTTCCGGCAATTGGTGGATCAAGTAATAGAGAAAAAGAAAACTGTGGAGAAAAGACAATCTTTTTTCATTTATAGATGAATCGAGAAAAACATCGTTGTCCCTATAATCAACACTCATATATAAAATTAATATTATATTTATATTTAGACATTGTCTCAAATAAAAAATTTAGAGATAAGACATCCATCAAAACAATGATTTTGAGCATAATTCTATTAGAAAGAGCTAACCATTTTTACTGTTTTATGATACTCATATTACTAGCATGTTGGTTACTTTACAAAATTATTTCTCCCTTTTATCTAAATAGCGTTATAGTTATGAAAACTACACTTCCAAAGTTTTATTTAATAGACTTCAACTTATTAATAGGTGATTCAACACATCACATTTTTAGCAAAATCTTATCTTGAATGAATATATGTATATGCTTTGTAATACACAATGATTGAATTTTTGGTATCTGCTTTAAATTCATCCATTTTAACATATGACAAAGGTGCATATCATAAATATTTATTTTTTTGATTTAAATTACTTTTGTTTATGCATATCATAAATTAGGTTCTCAGATATTTTAATTGCATGACATCATTGATGTTTCTAATTTTTGTCATGATGTTATAAATACTTATATATAATAGGTGTTCACAGAAGTACAATTATGCTCAACTGGTGTATAATAAATATAAGAAAGAACTTGATGAATACATCAATACTACTGTCCTGCCTGCTTTAAGAGAGAAGCATGATGTTGATTTTATGTTGAGGGACTTTGTGAAGAAATGGGGAATCATTAACTTATGGGCATGCAACTCATACATTTTAGCGAGAAGGAGTATTTTGGATTTCTAGCCTTGCTTAGAGATGATAAGTATGTCACTGTTGAAGACAAGGACTTGGTACAACAGGCTGAAGATACGACAAGTTTCAAGGCTGAATATAATTCTCCCATCTCTTCACAAGTTCCCTCAACATAAACTCAGTATCATGTTTCTCTCTTAAAGAAGGCAGGACAATAGAATTGATATATTCATCAGTTCTTCTTTGTACTTATCATACACCTATTAAGCGTAATTGTGCCTTTGTGAACACATCATATATTATTAAAAGTGGAAAGCTCCAAGGTGCAATGTTGGATTATCATTTTAACCCTACACTAAATCAAATATTTAATTAATTAGATATTATTATATTATATTATTACAATAAATTAGTTCTTCATAACCTTTATAAACTAAATTAATTAACAATTAATAGTAATGTTCAAACATAACAGAAAACTTTCCACATACCACAAATAATGTTACAGTAATAAATTTGAAGATCATTTATGAGTATTCTTTGTCCCATTATCATTGAGCTACAGTAACGTTTTCTTCTTAATCAATGAATTAAGAACACTTGGAACAGTTACCCTTTTAGCATATGAAGAGACGGAGGTTAGAGCGCATATAAAGAGATAGATATAGTACCAATATTTCATTGAGGAGCAACTACAAAGGTAAAAGTCATGTACATTGAGGGAAAAAGGAGATTATTGAAAACACTTATAAGGTCAAGTTATCATTTGACTCGGAACTGAAAAGAGATTCGGTACATGAACTCGAGACTGGAGTATATCCTACTTATAATTTATTTGAATGAATCCTAACAAGGTATATATCTCTTCATAGAGAATTAGATGTTGATCTTCCAACTTGTGTTCTTTACATATCTCTCTCTCCAATGACAAAAATTTCGAGAAGACACATACATACACACACACACACTATATATATATATATATATATATATATATATATATATATATATGCATATACTAGTCTCTGAAAACGTGCATTGCACGTTTGTCCCAAAATATTTAGTGTAAAATTTGTATTATAATATGATAAATTTTAAATGAAATACACATATCTTAAAAATTTTGTTACCTCGTTAGGATTGGTAAGATAGGCCTAACACCCCTCGCTCGTACTTATCCCTATTGAGTATGTTTTATTTTTAAGAAAAAAGAGACAAATATATTTCTCAACTTTGCGATTTATTTATAAAGGAGATATCAAAACATACAAAAAGGTTGCCATTAATATTTAAAGTTAGAAATGATGATCCAACATAGTCAAACCTCTTGCAACTCATGGATAAACATTTTATGAGGATCTGATATTTCCCAGCTTGAATTTTTGACTCGTCTTTGCCATAATGCTTTTATAAAATAAAAGGAAAAATAAAATTAGAAAAAAAGAATAAAACACAAATTTTTATTGAAAATAAAAATAGAACAGAAATAATAGTATAAGAGAAGTAAAGAGTGAACATTTTCCACAAAACCAAAAATCATCCGAATGAAATTGGGGAAAATAATGAGAATATATAGTGCAAAGGGATGAGTAACGATCCGAATTAGGTAAACAAATAGTCCAAATTTAAATACTCAAACCAACTCTTCAAATTTCCTAGCAATGAAAAGAACATTGATTGATACAATTAAGTCTGCTAATGGTCTTTATTTATTTTTTAAATGACAATACATGCATGAAAGTGTAAAAGTTGGCTCTTAATATTTATTTTAAGTGACAATATATACATGTATGAAAGTCTTTTAGTGCTCACCAACACAATTTTTTACTTCACTTGTCTTTTCATTTATCATACTTATGGTAATTCAAATAACAGTTCCAAATAGTTCTCTTTACCATTATCCAACTTATTGTAATTGAAATGTAAATTTACTTTTCTGATAATTAGAATGTACTAAAAAAAAATTCATATAAAGTGGTCATTAAATTTTTGAGGGATATTGAATTAAATATGATAATAAATAACTTGAAATTCAATAAATATTTAAAATAGTATTATTTAATTTCAATTAATTAAATGTTTAATTTAGTGTAGAGGTAATTTGGTGTAACGACCGGGTTCGTCGTTACGGGTAGTCCAATCGTGCCAAGTTTTGAAGTTAGAAAACTTCGAGTTTGGGAGTTTGAAATTCGGGGATAGGGTAGTCTCGGCCGATTTAGGAGCGAGGTATGGTCTAGGGCAGTCCGGGTAAGGATTGGGTTGGATGTCTTGTGTTGAGCTAGTTTTCCTCATAGCGAACACATAAAGGATCCCGGGGGACTTTTCAGAATCGAATTCGGGCAAGTAGAAATCCCAGAATCGAGGTTGAAATGAAGAGGTTATTTCGGAACGTCGAGAAAATAAGTGTATTGTAAAATGGACTAATTTTGAAGGTTTTATGACTTTGTGTCCCGTGTCAACCGCTATAGTGGTTGACACTCTGCGATAGCGACCTCCGTTGTAGCAGAAAAATTACCGATACAGCGGAAGTCAACGCCGGTCAGCCTCCGTCATAGCGGGAGACTCCGCTACGGTGGTACCGCTATAGAAGAGCGAATCGCTATAGCAGAGCGTGACGAGATTTAATGCAGAAATATTCCCCAAAAAGTTCAGTTTTCACAATTTTATTTTGGGAGAAGGACAAGGCGATTCCATGCAATTTTTCTCCGTTTTCCATTATTTTTCTTTCCTAAGGTAAGGTTTCTACTCCCCAATCTTCCTAATAATTTTTCTGTGCGGTAGAATTGCTAGGAGGGAACTTGGAGAAAGGTTGGAATAACCTAGGAATGGTAGAATCCGGGGAAGGAGGGAGATTCTAGGCATGGAAGTTCTTGGGTATTGCTAAAAAGTAAGGTTTCATGATCATATATTACTAAATTCTTTACTTTTACCCATGTAAATGATAGAACTAGGGAAATTAATGGCGAAAAACCAGGGAAAAAGGGTAGGATGATCATGGGTTGCCTGGGGGTCTGAGATTTGGTGTAATTCGGGTAATGCGTAGGCCTTGTTTTTAATTCAAAGTACTTGTATGTTGTTTTAGACCAAGAACGATAAAGGAATCCGAAACACGAGAAAACTCGGGTTAAATAGAGCTTGGATCATTTCGAGGTAGGTGATGGCTTACGATTCCTGTGAATGTTGTATATTTTGTAATCTTATCTAAGTTTTTGTATGAATTGCATTGCTTAGAGGAATTGTGTAGAATGTCCAAGGGTCCTGTGTTACAGTCTGTGAGTTGAACGTTGTGTTACTTGTTGGTTTACAAGTTGTTTGTTCATTATTTGACTATGGATTGTTGACATTCGGTTGGCTCGGGTACCACGCTTGGTACGGGTATACTAATGGTTGGCACAGGTACCACGCCTGGTACAGGTATAACAAATGGTTGGCTCGGGTACCACGCCTAGTACATATTTATTTTACTACACCATTGCATTGTATTGACTGTTATTGGTTCCGTGAGTGGACCGGGCTATTTTATTGAATTGTGATATTGGTTGGTGGTCCTTGAGTAACCGGGAATCCTGTTATATCTGTTGAATTGGTCTTGGATTAGGCCGGGTTATCTGTTAACACATAGGTGTTGTTTAGAGGGGATCCTAGGGTGGATCCGGGCTAGAAAAAAAGGATGTTTTATTAGTTATGTGACTGTTGTATATGGTTATCAAGGGTGGATTTCATGCAAGAACAAGCTAAGTAGAGACTTGTAGTCTAGAGGAGCCTGTTGACTTGTTGCATGTTTTCCGTACTTGTACTTGATTTGTTGCACTGAATTATAGACTGTTTATTTAAAACTGGATGATGATTACACAGTGGTGTTGTACTGATACTACACTTGCTTTTCTTTCTTGTGAGTATAGGCAATCTTCCAGCGGTTGAGACGCGACCTCATCTGTAGCACCAGCGTTTTCAGACTTCAAGGGTGAGTTGCTTCGATCGAGCTGCCTTGAATCTATCATTAGTGTTGTGGCCTATTTATTTTGGGCTTAGACTATTTCCTTATATTTTTGGGGTTGCACACCCGTACTCTAGATATTGGTAGAATTATTTGGTACTGTGACTTTCAGATTCTAGGGGAGTAATTTCCGCAGGTTAAACTTAATGAAGTTGTTTAATTATTATTGCATTGCTAGTTTACTTTTATGCACCAATTTTGAGTTGTTAGAACGATTAAGTTTGGAAAAGTGATGGTTCGCTCACCCGGGAGTTGGGTGAGTGCCACTCACTGCGGTCTGGATCGTAACATTTGGTAATCCAACTTTTAACTTTGTGGCTTCCCACTCTTAGAATAACATACATACATACATATATATATGTATATAAACTATTATGCTGAAGCTGAAGCATATGCAGAGCTCTTGAAGAGTGTTGTAATAAACTGAACTTTATAACTGATATACATAGTCATTTGAAAAGAGACACAATTAAATGACTAACTGTCTATAAAGCCTCTACTAACACTGATTATGGTTAGCCGAGACATGACCCCTAATTATTTTTAATCAATATATAACAACTGAAATAACCATTATAACTACTAAATGGCTGGAGTTCCCAGTAAAAAGAGAACTCATCCCTGCTGACTGGAAGCTGCGATCTATCTGACCATGATCCTGTGAGCTTGCTCTAAAACCTGAATCATCAAAAGGATGCAACACAAGAAAGTATGTAATCAGTACTTTGAATGTACTGAGCATGTGAGATAATGCACTAACTTTGAAATCATGAGAAATACGTGTATACTGAAAGCATGGGTGAAAACTGGACTAAGTATAGATATCTGAAGATGCACAAGTCAAATTGTAGAACATAATCTCTCTTATTGAAGAAAATATAAATCATGTTTCTGAATTGTAACTGTGAGATCATGATGTTTAAAGATAAGTAAAACTGTTACTTGGGGATCCATGGACTAAAAAGATGAATGATGTTTGTAAGTCATGAAATAGTGCAACTGAGCTGAAACCAAGAGTCATGCCAAAAGTACATCCCTAGGGGAGTTTCTGAGCATGCTGAAAATACTGATATACTGTATCGAATGCAGGCTGAAAAATATAAGCTGATGCAATGACCAAGTATATATAAACATGCAATTGTATAATACTGAACTGAACTGAATAACCAAATACAAGGTCATGCAATAATGAATATGAACTGTGGGAGCTACTATTAACCGACATACCCCAAACTGAGTTAACTATGAGGCCAACCTGTAACCTTGACTGGGAGGGTGTTCATACCTTGCCAAGGGTACAAATATTTTATAACGTGGATCCTATTGACACCCAATTTTTACCCTCCACATTACGAATCAATCTTGAGCCTTTTTGTAATTTTAAATAATTTTTTAAGTAATTATTTTGTAAAAGAGGATAAAAATATTTTCCAAATCAGCTTTATAATAGTTTTGAGTAACAATTTATATCTTTCATATTTAATTATGTGGAATTTATATAAGTTTACTTAAAAAACTATTTTAAAGTTTAATTTCATAAGAAAATCCTTTTTAAAGATTAAACGTTTGATTTTCCTCTAAATTAATTCAAATAAGAGATTAATTGAAAAAATTAATTTCATAATTGTCAAAAGAGGTAATTCTGTGCTAAATACAATAATTATCTCAATTTGTTTAAATTTAAAGAAAAGCTCAAGTGATTAATTTTAATTAATTCATTCTTATTCCTATTCTAGCCTATTTCTTTTAAAACATTTAAATCCTTGCCGGATTTTCCCTAATTCCTCCAAATTGGCTATCGTTTTAACCTAAATTGGCCACATTTCTCAAATGTGGCCATATTTGCAATATCCCTTTGCAACATCCTTATAATCAACTTTTGTTTCAGCCTACATTTGGGCTCAAAACAATTTCCATCCGCCAGCCCACTTCAATTTTTCCCCACACTTGAACCCAATACCCGCCTGACCTGGCCCAACACTCATCTCTTGCACATCCTTATACTCATGTTTCTCCTTCACTCTTCACAACAGACTAACCAAATGACCCTTTAACTCTCTCGAGAAAATTGAATGGAAGGTGACTCTCAAGTCTCAAAATTAATTTTGGTGACATTGACTAAGCTTAATGGTCAAAGACACTTAAAAAATTAATTAAGTTAATTGGGGACTCAATTAATATTTTTAAAACTTCTTAATCTTTTTAAAAATACAAAAAGACCCAACTCAACTCCCCCCAATTCTCTTTCTTTTTCTCTCCCTTAACCGATCAAATTGGTTTTAAATTTTAAAAAATCTCATCTCCCAAAAGCTCTCAACTGTTAAGGACGATTTTGCTCTCTTCTTCTTCTTCTTCTTCTTCTCTGTTATTTTCCCGACGAAATAGGGGAATCGATCTCCCTTTGCTCTCCTCTTTCTATCTCTTTTCAGGTAAAGTCTTCTCTTTTATTTGGTTCAAAAAGTTGAAAAGTTAGGATTTTTAAAAAGTTGGGGTTTTGATTAAAGAAGAAAAAGAAGAAGAACTGAAACTGAAACTGTGGGTTGATGATTTTGTTGTTTTATGCTTAAAAATGAAAGAAACCCTAATTTGTGGTATTTGTTTACACTTGATATGATTGTATATTTGTAAATAGTGTGTGTATCTTCAGTGAAATATGAATTTTTATTGTTGTTGTTATTCTTGTTCTTGAACATTGTTATGAAAGTAGTGAAAATTTGATTTTTGCAAGTAATCTATTGCAACAGATTAGTTGATCTGTTTGAGCAAATAGCTGTTAAGATTTGAATTTTTATTGTGTCTTGAGTTGTTCTTGTTGTGTCTCGTTGTTGTTCTTGTCTTGTGTTATTATTTTTAATGGAAGTGAAATTTTTGTTATTGTTGTTGTTGGAATCTGTTGCTACAGTTGTAGAAGGGTTTTGCATCTCAAAAAGTTAGGCTTTTTGAAAATAATATTTTTTGTTAATGTAAAAGAAGAAGACTTAAATTGAGTTAAGAAGAAGAAGAAGACTTGAACTGAGTTAAGAGGAAGAAGATTTGAACTGAGTATTCTCCTCAAAGTTAGGGTTAATGTTGTTGTTGTTCTTGTTCTTGAACATTATGTTGGTGTTATTGGTGTTGTTGTATTGGTAAATGTTGGTGTTGTTGTTGTTTTGTTGATTTTATTGAATTTTGTTGGTGTTATTGATATTGTTTTATTGGTAAATATTGGTGTTGTTGTTCTTGTATGGTGTTGCTCTTCAAAATTGTTATTCAAGTGATAAATGTTGATTTATGTTGATGTTCTTGGTGATTATGTGGTAAAATTTTTGTTAATACCATAACAAATGTATAATATGTTGCAACAAATGCTTCTTCTGTTGCAACATATTAAGCATATGTTGGAAATAACTATACCATCTGTTGGTTTACTCTTATTAGGTTTCCAACAGATGGCCCATCTGTTGGAACAGATGACCCATCTGTTCCAACAGATGACTCATATGTTGGATGAAATACTGCTTTGATTTCATCCAACATATGAATCATCTGTTGGAACAGATGGGTCATCTGTTCCAACAGATGGGTCATCTGTTGGAAACATAATAAGAGTAAACCAACAGATGGTAAATGTTGGTGTTGTTGTTGTTTTGTTGATTTTATTGAATTTTGTTGGCGTTATTGATGTTGTTTATTGGTAAATGTTGGTGTTGTTGTTCTTGTATGGTGTTGCTCTTGTATGGTGTTGCTCTTCAAAATTGTTATTCAAGTGATAAATGTTGATTTATGTTGATGTTCTTGGTGTATTATGTGGTAAATTTTTTGTTAATACCATAACATATGTATAATATGTTGCAACATATTAAGCATATGTTGAAAATAACTATACCATCTGTTGGTTTACTCTTATTATGTTTCCAACAGATGACCCATCTGTTGGAACATATGAGTCATATGTTGCAACAGATGACTCATCTGTTCCAACAGATGAGTCATATGTTGGATGAAATCAAAGCAGTAGCTACTGCTTTAATTTCATCCAACAGATGGGTCATCTGTTCCAACAGATGGGTCATCTGTTCCAACAGATGGGTCATCTGTTCCAACAGATGGGTCATCTGTTCCAACAGATGGGTCATCTGTTCCATCAGATGGGTCATCTGTTCCATCAGATGGGTCATCTGTTAGAAACATAATAAGAGTAAACCAACAGATGGTAAATGTTGGTGTTGTTGTTGTTTTGTTGATTTTATTGAATTTTGTTGGTGTTATTGATGTTGTTTTATTGGTAAATGTTGGTGTTGTTGTTCTTGTATGGTGTTGCTCTTCAAAATTATTATTCAAGTGATAAATGTTGATTTATGTTGATGTTCTTGGTGTATTATGTGGTAAATTTTTTGTTAATACCATAACAGATGTATAATATGTTGCAACAAATGCTTCATCTGTTGCAACATATTAAGCATATGTTGGAAATAACTATACCATCTGTTGGTTTACTCTTATTATGTTTCTAACAGATGACTCATCTGTTCCAACAGATGAGTCATATGTTGCAACAGATGACTCATCTGTTCCAACAGATGAGTCATATGTTGGATGAAATCAAAGCAGTAGCTACTGCTTTAATTTCATCCAACAGATGGGTCATCTGTTCCAACAGATGGGTCATCTGTTCCAACAGATGGGTCATCTGTTCCAACAGATGGGTCATCTGTTCCAACAGATGGGTCATCTGTTCCAACAGATGGGTCATCTGTTCCAACAGATGGGTCATCTGTTGCAACAGATGGGTCATCTGTTGGAACATATGACTCATCTGTTCCAACAGATGACCCATCTATTGGATCAATTATTTGTACATTTTAAATTCATTGTTATCTTTTTTTTTAATAATGCACAAATCAATCATTGACCTTTATTTTACTCTTGTTTGTAGATAAATGTCTCCCACTAAAGGAAAGGAAGTGAATCAACTCCAAAGAAAGGAAGAAGAAAAATAGCTAGGATACATTCACCACTAAAAGAGCTTGCTATACAAGCAGTATCTCAATTAGAAGAAGAAGTCTCTTCTCAATCAGCTTTAAATATAGAAAAAGAGAAGGAAAAAAAGAAGAAAATAGAAAAAAGTGAAGAATAAGTAGATTTAAGTAAAGATGAACAAGGAGATGAGGAAAGTGAGGAAGATGAAGGAAGTGAGGGAAGTGAGAAAAATGAAGGAGAAAGTGATGAAGATAAAAACTCAGTAGAGGAAGAAGGTGTAGATAAAGAGAGGGATGGAGAAGATAATGAAGTAGAATCAGAGGAAGGAGGAAAAGGAGGAGATAATGAAAGTGAAGATGAGGAAGAGGAACACCTTGATCCTAACAGTCCTTCCACTGAAGAGTGTGTCAAAACATTCTGCATTGATAATTTTTCTGTGAGAATGCAGTGTGATGGTGTCACAAATTTAACTGGTGATTGTGTGATAAAGTCAGCCATGGGAAAATCTTTTGACACCTTCAGAAAAATACTTCAAGAACAAAAATTGGATGATTATTTCAGAAACAGCTGCTTTGGTCAATATCTTGATTTGCCAGAGGATAATAATGCTCGTTTTCAAATGACCATGGTGTATGGTCTTCTCAAACGTAGATTTATGTATGAGAACAATGATAAGATGGATGAAGTCTGGATCAACTACTGTGGCATGCCACTTTGTTTTGGGTTGAAGAAGTTTGCCATAGTTACTGGACTAAAATGTCATCCTCCTTCTCAACCTATTCCTGTTGTTACGCAAAAGAAAGCACCCCGCACACCAAAGACAACAACAAAAAAAGGATCTAAGTCAGCAGCCAAGACTGTCAAGAAAATTCAAAAGGGCAAGTCAACTGATGGTGATGACTCGGTGTCCCTTGTTGTTTCAAGCTTCAAAAATATAAATTTACTTCAAGAGTTAGAAGGTAAAAGGCTTTCAAAGAAGAAAAATCAATCATTGTGCTTGGTTTGGTTTATACATAATATTCTTTGGGCGATAGACGTTAACAACAACATACCACTTGGTTTAATAAAGCTCTCGGAAGATCTGGAGGCATTCAATAACTACCCTTGGGGTCATGAAAGCTTCATAATGACTGTCAAATATTTGTTGACTCCGTTAACGCCAAAGACAGTCAACTTATATGGCTTTCCATGGGCTTTCATGGTAAATATTTTATTTTTGTGTTTTATTTTTTTTTATTGAATAATATTTTTAATTTTTAGCATAATTTTTACAGGCTTGGGCATTTGAAGCCATTCCTTATCTCCGACAACAAGTGAAGGACTATCAAGAAGAGGTTTCTAGTCCCAGAATTCTGAGATGGTTGTCGGTCAAGAACGATAAAAAAGCAAAAGTTCTTGATCTTTTCAAACCACCCGAGGAAGCAGTAAGTCTACTTTTATAGAGATTAATTTGAATTTATTTTTTCAAAATTCACATCTGTTGCAACACATTAACATCTGTTGCAATAGAATTCAATTATGAGTTAAATATTATTTTAATACATTTAATTATTGATTTTAAAGATGCCATTCCTTGTTACTTTAAGGTATGTGGAAACTCTACCGAACCCTAAGGTAATTGATAGGATAAAAAAAGAAAGGCAAAGCTGAAAACTATGATGAATTCAAAAAAGGCCCCAGAAATTTACTCTATGCATAAATTTGGTCCACAAGACTTCAAGAACATGACTGATATGAAGTTTTGGTATGTGGACTGGGTAAGTTACTTTTACTAACCTTCTATTTATTTAATGATTTTGTACTGCTTATTTAGATGATCCATCTGTTGCAACTGATGAGAAATATGTTGCAACAGATGGGTAATCTGCTGCAACATATGATCCATCTGTTCCAACAGATGACTGATCTATTGGATGAAATCAAAGCAGTAGACCTACTGTTTTGATTTCATCCAACAGATGAGTTATCTGTTGCAGCAGATGAGACATCTGTTCCAACAGATGGGAATAGATGACTCATCTGCTGCAACTTTTAAAGTATTATAAGTTGCTAACTTATATAAATTGTATTATTATTTCAGTATGTTGATGAAATTCTTCTTCTCATGCGGGAGAGACATCTAAAATTCATTCAATTCTATGATCTTGGAGATAGAATAATGGACCTCAATTTTTATGGTAATTTTCTCTGTCGGTACAACAAACTCAGTGAAGAAGCAACAACTCCTGGTGGAAAAAAAAATAGAGGAGTTACTTGCTGAGTTTGAATGGGATGATGACATGATTGACTATGTCAGAGGAAAGAGACCATATCCAGGTGCCATGGATTGGAGAGAGGCCAAGAGAATCATAGCAGTAATGAATTTAGAGAAGAAGCATTTTGTGACTGTTGAGATCAAAATAAGTGAGGGAGTCATGAATGTCTATGACTGCAACATACCAGTGTTTGAAGAGTTTCAATTTTTGATATTCATGGAGGGTTTGTTGGAGTTGTTCCCTAAGTTGTTGAAGCAAAGTGGCCTAATGAATCACTTGCCGGAAAAATTGCTCAACGAACGATGGGCTTTTGAAGGTCGAAAACAGAACCTTCCAAAGAATGAGACATTTTCCGCGTGCGAGTCATACTCGCTTGCTTTCATTGAGCATTTGATAACCGACACTTCTATGATAACTCCGAAGACTCTAATGAATGATAATTCAGTTGCAAGAATGCAAGAAGTTTGGGCCGCTGGGGTGATTTTTAAGAGTTTGGAGCCCTGATATGGGTTGCATTTTGCAGACAATATTTTCTATTTTTAGTATTTTATTTAATTATATTATGGGCTGTAATTTGCAGACAATCTTTTTTATTTTTAGTATTTTATTTAGTTATAATATATATTTGGTGATGACAATATTGTATGTTTAATAGATGTCCAGTTATTATGTCATGAATTTTATTTTATCCTAAAATTTAAAAAGTATTGGATTATTACTAAAAATGAATTACACATCTATTGAAAATCATCCAACATATATACTCATCTGTTGAAAATAATCAAACATACTCTACACATTTTGCAACAGATGAATCATATGTTGCAACAGATGAATCATATGTTGCAACAGATAAATCATCTGTTGGAAATAATCAAGCATACTCTACACATTTTGCAACAGATGATTCATCTGTTGCAACAGATGATACATCTGTTGGAAATAATCAAACATATTCTACACATTTTGCAACAGATGAATTATTTGTTGCAACAGATGAATCATCTGCTGGAAATCATCCAACAGATATAGACATATGTTGCAACAGAAGAATCATCTGTTGGAATTTATCCAACAGATATAAACATCTGTTGCAGCAGATTAATGACTTATTTGGTGTGAATTGCTTAATTAACTCATGATTAGTAATAAATTAAGTTATTTAACGATAATTAGCTTTCAATTAACAACTTCAATTACAATCTCAATGAAAACATAATAATTACATGATCAACTAAGTGTAGTGATCCTAAATAGAGGGATCAATTGACTTATTTGATGTGAATTGATTAATTAAATCATGATTAGTAATAAACTAAGTTATTTAATCATAATTAGCTTTCAATTAACAACTTCAATTGTAATCTCAATGAATTACATAATAATTACATGATCAACTAAGTGTAGTGATCCTAAATAGAGGTATCAATTGACTTATTTGATGTGAATTGCTTAATTAACTCATGATTAGTAATAAACTAAGTTATTTAATCATAATTAGCTTTCAATTAACAACTTCAATTGCAATCTCAATGAATTACATAAATAATTACATGATCAACTAAGTGTAGTGATCCTAAATAGAGGGATCAATTAACTTATTTGATGTGAATTGCTTAATTAACTTATGATTAGTAATAAACTAAGTTATTTAATCATAATTAGATTTCAATTAACAACTTCAATTGCAATCTCAATGAATTACATAATAATTACATGATCAACTAAGTGTAGATGATTCATCTATTGCAACAGATGTCAATATCTGTTGGATGATTTCCAACAGATGATTCATCTGTTGCAACATATGTCTATATCTGGTGGATGATTTCCAACATATGAGTCATCTGGTTCAACAGATGAATCATCTGTTGCAACATATGTCTATATCTATTGGATGATTTCCAATAGATGAGTCATCTGTTGCAACAGATGAATAATCTTCTGCAACATATGTCTATATCTGTTGGATTATTTCCAACAAATAATTCATATGTTGCAACAGATGTCAATATCTGTTGGATGATTTCCAACAGATGATTCATCTGTTGCAACATATGTCTATATCTGGTGGATGATTTCCAACAGATGAGTCATCTGTTGCAACAGATGAATCATCTGTTGCAATATATGTCTATATCTATTGGATGATTTCCAACAGATGATTCATCTGTTGCAACAGATGAATAATCTGCTGCAACATATGTCTATATCTGTTGGATGATTTCCAACAAATAATTCATATGTTGCAACAGATGACTCATCTGCTACAACATATGTCTATATTTGTTTGATAATTTCCAACAGATGAGTCATCTGCTGCAATATATCATTCATCTGGTGCAACATGTGCTGAATCTGTTTGATTATTTCCAATATTTGTAGTAACATATTTAATTATTCCCAACAGATTTCACCATCTTTTGCAATATATAAATCAGTTAAGTTCACAAACATCACTGATTGAAATATCATAAAAAAGTACTAAAAGTTCAGAATAACAATACTATTACTATTACAAGAATGGAGAAAATGAGTGCAACATTAATAATTATGGAGCATTTCGATCTGGGCATGTAGTTCTTTTGTGGCCAACCATCTTACATATAGAGCACTTATTTTTTCTTGTTGGAAATGATTCTCCGACACCACGCCTCCTCTTTTTTTGCCTTCTTCCCGGTTTGCTTGGGTCAATATGTGGAAGAGATATTTCTGTCTCTAAAATCTCCAAAGGAACATTCCAAGATTCTTCAGAAGGCACAAGATGAATTTCCTCACAGTATGCAATGATGTATCTCTCCACCGTATAATATGAGGATGAGTACTCATAAATCCGCCTACCAAAATCTTCACCATATTAGACTCGAAGCACTGCCATAGCATGTGGACAAGGTATTTTATCCATGTCAAATACTCTACATGTACAAGATCTTGCTTGCAAATCGACCGTAGCAACTTCACCATGACCGGTGACACTGAACTTGTAGTTGGCAGTTTGATGAGCCAATAACTTGTTTTCCAAGTTGACGTACTCTGTTATTTTCTTTTCCATTTCAGGGACAAAGATGGTTGGTGAGTTGATGAACTCCGTACGCCTCTCGTGAAATTTTTGTGCAAATCTCCTATTTATTTCATTAAATAGAGCGACAATGAGAAATTCTCTTTCAACGTCGAACATTGCATTCACCGACTCAGCAATGTTTGTCATCATAATGTTATACCTATACAAATAAATAATCACCAGTAAGATATAATTGACAATAAACTCAAATAAATCACTCAATTTATAATATTATACCTATTTCCCGGACAGAATGCTCTACTCCACCTGTGGAATCCAACACGTTCAAGAAGTTCGGCTGCACCGGGTACCATGTCTCTTATTTGATTGAAATGGTCATTGAACTCATCAATTTTGTACGCTTTTGCTGCTTTATAAAAATGAGATACGACCTTCGTATTGTGAAAGTTGTTTCGAATATTCTCCCCAAGGTGCCTTATGCAACAACCATAATGAGCTGTAGGGTAGACAATTGAAACCATCTTCTTGATACTTGGATGCCTATCAGAAATTATGCACAAATCAGCAGTATCATCTAGATAGCTTATCATTTGTTCAAAAAAATATCGGTATGAGGCATCGCACTCCTTGTCAACTACACAAAAAGCAAGCGAAAAAATATGATTCTCCGCATCTTGTGCCACAGCTGACAATAAAACTCCTTCATACTTGCTCCTCAAGAATGTCCTGTCAACGGCTATGACTTTTCTCATTTGCTCAAAACCACATATCCAAGCTCCATAGGATACAAAAAAGTACTTAAACTTTCCATTTTCATCAATTTTCAATGCTGTCTTACTTCCTGGATTTGCAGACTGAAACATATAACGGTAAGCATCAAGCACTGCATACCCGTGCTCATGTGTTCCCCTAATCAAAGACTTTGCAATCTCCATGCCCTTCCAAATCTTCCAATAACCCACCTTAACACCAATTCTGTACGAATTTGATGTTTCATGTCTTGTGTAGATGGGCCTTTACCTTCGGGGAACCTATTTTTGAAAATTTCACCGATGACTTTTGCTGTGGCGTACGGATTATGACTCGTGATATGCTCAGAACCACACGTGTGATACTTTACATAGGTTGTAATACAGAATCTATCAGAACTTAAAAGCTTCACAGCCCTACTCCACCATTTGCACTCCTGATATACACATCTAAAACAATACACATTACGCGAATTAATCACCTTCTTGAGTCTAAAATCTTTTTTCAAGCAAGCAATTTTCAACGAAGTTGCTAGTTCTTGCTTGTTCTTGAATGTCATTCCCTTATAAAAACCTGTTTCATCCTCATGCATATGAATAGACTGTGTTGATTGAGAATTGCCCACTGTATTGCTCCCAACATCAGCTGTAGGAGTTTGGTCATCCCCACAGCTTGGACCATCCAATTCTGCCCCACTTCCATTATCTGGAATATTCATATCTACCCTATCCTCCAACTCATCATTTAACATATCTTGTTGGTTTTGAGCTAAATTGGGGTTCTCTATCGGCTTTTGAATTACGTATACTCTTAAAATGGGCCTAGTTGCATCACTCAAATAAGCACGCAAACGAACTTGATCCGTTATTTTAAAAGGCAAGACCCTCTGATTTTCAAAAGAGATGTGCATGTAACTGATGACAAGATCTTTCGGTTGGCAATTTTATTCACAACAACTGATGATTAAGTTAACAAAATCATCATACAAAATATCTTTTTGGACTGTCATCGCTATCGTTTCTAACAAGTCACCATCCTTCCAACGCCAAATAAATCGATTGTTCTTCTCGATCCATTCACCATGACAATCAACCCCTATTGTTATTGATTCCTCCATAAATGATACCTAACGAGTTTTGTTAAAAAAATCAATAATAGTATAGTAAAGTTGAGTATCTATATAAACAATAAAATTATATCATTGTCCCAACAAGTAAATCATCTGTTATAACAAATGACTCACATGTTGGATACATGTTCAGAATCAGAAGCTTAATCCAACAGATAAGTCATCTACTGCAACAGATGAGTTATATGCCGCAACAGATGAGTTATATGTTGCAACAGATAACTTATCTGTTGGATCAAGCTACTGGTTCTGAACATGAATCCAACAGGTAAGTCATATGCTGCAACAGATAACTCATATGTTGCAGCATATAACTCATCTGTTGCAGCAGATGACTTATCTGTTGGATTAAGCTTCTGGTTCTGAACCAGCTTTGCCAGCTAATGTAATATGAATCCAACAGGTAAGTCATCTGTTGCAACAGATGAGTTATCTGTTGCAACATAATGACTTACCTGTTGGATTCATGTTCAGAACTAGTAGCTTGATCCAACAGATAGTTCATATGTTGCAACAGATAACTCATCAGTTGCAACAGACCACTCATTTGTTGCAACAGATGACTTACCTGTTGGATTCATGTTCAGAACCAGTAGCTTGATCCAACAGATAGGTCATCTATTGCAACAGATGATCTATCTGTTGGATTCAACTGTTGTAACATGAATCCAACAGATAGATCATCTGTTGCAACAGATGGGTCATCTGTTGGATACGCTACTGAAAATTGTAGAAAAACAGCAGATATACCCAGATGAGAAATTGAACTAAAAATCATTATTTTTACTTACCAAAATCACCTATGAAGCAATGACCAGTGATTACGAACAAATTTGATCCAAAATTTTGGTCCAGTACTAGCAGTTGTGGCAGCAACAACAATGGAGGGCAGGGGAGTAGAAGAAAAAGAAGAAGATGATGATGAAGAAGAAGATGATGATGATGAAGAAGAAGAAGACAACATCAACAACAACAATGGAGAATGTCCTGAAAATGACGCGAGGAAGAAAAGCAAAAAGAAGAGGAGGCGGTCGTTTTTTCCCCCTCCCATTTTAGGTAATTAGGGTTTTATTTAATTCTCCCAAAAAGGGAATGGGTCCCATGGGTCAAAGTGTAAAAATAAAAACTTGAGGGCAATTCAGAAAATGAGTCAAAACCCATTAGTTCCTAATCTAATTTTTGTCACCTCTACTCAATTAAAATAACTTAAGTCACTACAACTTAAGTTTGAAACTTTTTTGTCACCCTTAATTCATTCACCCAACTCTCTCTCTCTCTTTCAACAAATGACGAAACCCAGTATAACTCCTCCTTCAAAACACCCTTAAACGACGATGACAACCACAACAAACGACCCCAAAACCTTCCCCAAAATCATCTAACTCCATCAATTTTCCCAAACGCCATCCAAACCTCCATCCAAATCGTGTGTTGGCAGGGGAGAATGTTCTAGAGATTGCCCTAGGTGGCGTCTTATCCAAAAATTCGGGGAAATTTGTACAACTTCGTACAATTCCTTTGCTGTTAATGTATTCGGAAGAAGGATTTGAAATTTCTCAAGAAAATTTCCCAGAAAACCCCTTCTTTTCCCCCCTCTTTTCACCCTAAAAATCTACCTATAAATAACCCCTTCCTCTTCATTCTGAGGGGCTGGCTTTTTGATTCCTAGGGTTTTATTTGGAGAACCATTCTCTAAACCCATCAAAGGAATCGAAAGTTTAAGAGATAAACCCTATAAATTTCGTATCTTTCCGGCAAAATAAGCTAAACTCTGGCGGTGGAAGCTCTTCCAACGAAGGCTCAGTCCTGGTTCGCTGCCCAGAAACAAGGAAAGACCTTCCCTTTTGCATTTTTCTTTCTATGTTCATGATGTGACAGGAACTCTACTGTTATTGTGAGTTTGTAAATTTCTGGGCTGGTCTTGTTTGAATAATGTGTGTCTGATGAAATTTCTGAGATTGGGTGCTTCGTATGTGTGTGAAAGATTTATTTTCTATTTTGATATAGGCTTAAGGTTTCAGCATGCTTCTGAATATGTGTTCTGTTTGTGTTGTGTATGATTATAGCAGCTAAACGGGATTTTGTTTGTCCTTATGTGTGGTTCTGGTCGGCTGTTCTCTCAAAGGATTCTCTTGATTCATCCTTATCATGTAGAATTTATCGAGAGAAAGGAAGGTTCTTTGGGATTACTCTTTAGTTCTTCCCAAAGAGCCAAAACATTAAGAGCAAGATTGAAACTCTACCATAGCTTTATGTTTTGCTCTATATTTTCTTAGAAGAATCCTTCACGGATTATATGTGGTCTTTTCCTTTGTGTGATCCCTCTCAAAGAAAGCTAGAAATGAGACATACCCTCACTATAGTATGTTCCTCATATCTGAAAGTTCCCTTTCGGAGTTTAAATACTCGTAGGATAAATATTAGTTCACTATTATTAAGTCTTTCTTGAAATCTTGGTCGAAAAGATGTGATAGAGTTTCATGAAAGTTTCTCTTTACCCCTAAGTTTATCTCAAAATTCTGGATGATCATTTTTAACATTTGCTTCTCAAAATCACTTGTCTCTGCCCTATTTTCTGTTTTTGTTGTTAAAATTGGGGTTAGAGTGTGTTTATTGACTAAGGATTCCCCATGGATCTTCATGACTCATGATATCAAGAAGAAACATAGAAGGAATGAGGTCGTGCTTTCTTGAAGGCAATCCCCATCAGTTTCCTTGAGATATGAGTTTAGGAGATTAAAGTATGGTCTTTGTTTATTTTCTATTTCTTAAAGTGCTCTGCCAGTATGCTCTAATTAAGCATTGAATGTCTGGATCCTGTTAAGTCGAATTACTCCTTAGATGTATTGCTGATTGAGTATAATGATATATCTCATTGTTGAATGCATAATCCTTCTCCAACAATCTGTTTTAATCTCACCTGTAACCATGTCTAATTACACAAACCTTCTCTTTGTTTCTAAAGTTTGAATGTGTCTGTTAGGACAGAATTTAGAACAACCACCTTGAAATGCATCATCTTATCATTAGTGTAAACAAAATAATTCCTCAGAACCTATTACCGATTCCAATTAAAACTTGTCTTAATTTTGGCATGATCAAGTTATGGGGGTTCGAAACTAGCTTTCTTGGCTAATACCATAGCTGTCTGTTTTGAAATCTTGGTGAAATTCTTGTCGTATGCATAAAGGATTTCCTTTATAAAGATCACTATCTGTCCTGTTAAGGAAAATAAGATGAAGTAAGGCTTTCCCTTTATTCATGTTAATTATTTGAGCTTTTCCTTCAGTAAGTAGAGTCTGGCATGTCATTTTGTTTGTCTTGTTTCCTTTCCCACCATTTTCCTCATCTCAACGTGAATCTCCTTGCTGGTTGCATTTAGTGACAGAAATATGATTCATTATGCTTTTGAAGACTGATTTGAGTTTATTATCGCTATGAACTGTGAAATATCTTTAACTGAAGATGTATTGCTTTACAATAAGTTATTAGTAAAAGATCATGAATGGGATTTATATGTGAGGTCTAGGCATCAGGAGGATTTCCTTTAATTAATTTCCTATTTACAAATTTTCTTTTTTAAAAAATGGGCACTGTTTTGTCGTAATAAAGTTTCTCTTTGCTCACGATTAGATAATATTGGGATCAATTTTTGATATTTAATTCAGTTTCTAATGTCAATTATTTGCTAATTCCTCATTTTTTTATTGGATACATGTAAAACCTCGAGTTCACATCGACTCCCACGACCCTTCTTGCATCCCTCTTGATGGACTAAACCCAGCAAAATTCACAGAGTCTTCCCGCCAATTGCAAACATAGGTGGAAGAAGGAGTAGATTAAAAGGGGCAAAGCCCATAAACATTGCAGCAACAACAATAGTCCCAATGAGCTTGAAATTTGAAGGAATTTTGGGTTGAAAACCCATGGAAATCAGTAACCGTCAGTCCAAATAGGCAGAAGACAGGAATTGGACCAAAGTCCAAAAAAGGAACAGCGGTGGGCCTAAAGAGGGCCCACAACTTAGACTATGACAGGTCTTAACCAAGCTAAAAGCTTAATCATCCACTTTCTCCCTCTTTTATTTGTATAATTAACTCTAATTCTTAACTTAGTTGGATCATCCCCAAATGAGTAAACCTTTCTTGTTCAAATTTTCTTTAAATCATTTATTGTTTCTTCAGGTAAAAACATGTTAGAAAAATTATGCTTTTAAAATTGTCAAAAGAGCGAGCATGTTTTTCCTTTTGTTTAAATAAACTCTTCATGTGTTTTCTCAAAATAGTTCTAAAATGTGTCTTCTTTTATCAAGTCTCATATACTATGTTTCCTAAACTAAATTAAAAACAAGATGATTTTCTCTAAGTTAAAAACAAAATGTTTTATCAAAATACATGATCTTCTTAAAAGTTAGTAAAAAAAAATAAGTTAGTTTTAGAACAAGTTCGGATAATCGTAAGTTAGCGGATGTTTCGAGTGCTTTAAAAACCTTCTCGAAGCATTAATTTGAACCCTTACCCAAAATCTTGAAATTTTTCTAAGTATTTATCTGTTTTATACTTTGAAATCTTTATAAGTTTTTCTTGGTTTTTACTTTTATAAAAACTAAGTGGCGACTCTTCTTTTCAAATTGAAAACGTTTTGAAACTTCAAATTAGATTTTCCAAATGATTTTCAAACGAAGTCATTTTTCCTGTAAAACAGAAATGGCGACTCTGATGGAGATAATTCAACTAGGTTCTAACCTCATTGTGCAATTAGTTTATTTGACTAACTATTCATAATTGTAATGATTAGTAATTTTATTGCTTTCCTTACTTGTTTACTTTTTCGCAAAATATAAACTGTTCATGGCATCTTCCGCCTCCCTTGGCAAAGAATTAGATTGTATTAGGGGTAAAAAGACGATTACACAAGTATTTGCTATTGTTCTTAACAAAACACATAATTTTCAAAACAGATGAGTGAATTAGTTGACCCCCGGTCGGTTAACGGTCACTTGTTGTTTTAGCCCTGGTTGT